>JAWPHD010004922.1:0-175098 GCA_037043455.1 Cyrtodaria siliqua
TTTTCATAAAAGCTTACCTGCAAACCTGACCCAAGCTCATAACTGGCCCTAACTTGATAGTATTTTACCTATGTTTCATGAAACAGTCACACACATATTCATCTTAACCGAAGGAATGTCATTACACATGTCTAATAACTCTGACTTTCATTTGGCAGAGTACTGCCCCCTTTTCTATAAACTTTAACCTGCAACCTAAAACTAGCTCATAACTTGCAAATATTGACCTTTGGTCATGAAAACTTTTAGACAGTCTTCCTTATCAAATATCCAATGCAGGTTTATGCCCTGTTTCATAAACATTAACACTTGCTCCATAATTCATGAAGGAGTGCACTCCTGTCTTCAAACTTGAAAGTTAGTTTGTATATGCTGAAATAAGCACACAGCAGGCGACACAAGGTTCCATGGAACACCCTTCTGGAAGTTCTTTAAGACATGGCATATTTGATGCTACAGCATATACTCATTGTATTTCACTAAGCTGCATAATGATTTTGGTTTGCTGTTACACTACATACCACGAAAGGGCCCTAACCAAACTTTATATCATGTCTTTTAACTGTTGTTTTACCATTGCTAACTCTCAAGTAAATTTTCTTTTATTTCTTAAGTTGTTTCTGTCCTTGGCCTACCAGTACCTACCTACCTACCCATTTATAGAAATCCTGGGTCCGGAACAGCAAACAATACTTTCTAAGGATGGATACTATGCTTTGAATTTAGGCATTACATCAGCTTTTGTGGGGTTAGGGGTCTGACTTAGCTCTATGATCAACCTTTATAGCGCTGCATACTGGAAAACACGCCATAGAGTAAAACACATGGCATGATACCCACCCAGTCACATAATACTGACACCAGACCGACAGTCCTAGTACGACTCTTTATATGCTGAACGTCAAACAAGGAGCAGCCCTGCTGCTCGTACCATTTGTGTGAAGTCTTCTGGTATGACGGCCGTCGGGGATCTGAACTCCACGACTCCCCGATGTGAAGCAGATGCTCAACCATTGCACCACCAATTATGACCAAGCCTGATGTAACCCCTTTATAAAATAAATGCCACCAATTTCCTCCTTTCTCTACTATATTTCAGACTACTCCACTGATGATAAGGGTGGCACCACAAAGGCAGGCCATGAGCCAGTAAACCCACGTCAAAAGTAGTAAGTAAAGTTTTATATCACTAAGATAAAACATAAGGTACCAATTTATTATAAATCATGCTCCCGATTCATTACTCTTAGCAAGCTAATTTTACCCCAGCTTTCACTAAGTAAAGTGGGGGTTATACGGGAATCACGTTGTAACGTCCTGTCGTGTCACATCACGCGACACATTTTTGTCGCGTCCCATCGCATGGCATCCATAACACATTTTTAATACTGCATATCTCAAACATTTATTACAGAATTATTGCTCTCTGTTTGAATAGCTTTAAGCGGTGGTATTCATCACCACCAGTGATATTCTAGTTTACCTGGTGTATTACAAGATATAAACATTGATTGATTTTTAGCTCTGCGATCACAGATCAGCAAGAGTTATGCGTGGTGCGGCATCCATCATCCATCAATTTTGTTGTAGCAACTGCTCCTCTGAAACTATGGGTGGATTTTCATGAAATTTTACAGGAATGTTTCTCATAATGTCTAGTTGATCTAGCAAAAGATTTAAGTTGATGTGGAATTGAAAATGGCCGCCAAAGCTAACAACTATCCTTTAAAAAATACAATTTTATGGAGACTACTTCTCAAAACCAACAGTGATATTGATTTTGAACCTTTACCAACATAACTGGCACAACATGTAGTTGTCCTAACCAAAATTCATTTTAATTGATGTCAAACATGGCCGCCAGTGGCCATCTTTGTTTGCATAGAGCTATATAGGAAAAACTTGTGGCGACTACTCCTCTGAAACTACAGATGATTTTCATGAAACTTTACAGGAGTGTTTCTCTTGATAACTGATTGGTCCTAAGTAAGCTTCAGGTCGGCCTGAACTTGAAGATGGCCACCACAGATAAAAATAGATTTTACAAGTACAAGTTTGTGGTTAGCATGTGTTATTGACTTGGTACCTTTACCAAAATGGCTGGAATAGCCTGAAGTTGGTCCTAAACAAAAAAATAAATAATTGACACCAATAATGGCCACTAGCAGCCATCTTTGTTTTCACAGAGTCTATATAGAAAAACTTGCGGCAACTACTTCTCTGAAACTACTAGAAGGATTTTCATGAAACATTTACAGGAATATGTTACTCTTGTTACAACATGATCGATTTGAGAAATATGTGAAAATAAAATATATATACTGTGACAACGTAAGGCTGCTTGGACTTCAAAGCATTCCTCCTCCAACCATGACCACAAAAAAGTTGTATTGTTCAATGATTAACAACACTGCCCCTTCAATTAATGACAAACATATAAAAGTTATGATGCCATTCCAAGATCTAGCTGTTCAGATCTTCATGAGAGTGTTTCAAGGTCATGGGCCTCTTGTTAAATGTACAGTATTTTGAATGTTTACATTTATAGGTTATAATCGGATGATCAATGTTTTACGTGTCTAACATTTGATTGATGTTTCTCATGTTATAAACATTTCATTGAAGTTTTACATGTTATAAACATTTGATGTTTACATGTTCAAACAATTGATGTTTTACATGTTATAAACATTTGATGTTTTACATGTTCAAACAATTGATGTTTTACATGTTATAAACTTTGATGTTTTACGTGTTATAAAAATTTCATTGATGTTTTATGTGTTATAAACATTTGATGTTTCACGTGTTATAAACATTTGATTGATGTTTTACGTATTATAAACATTTGATGTTTTACGTGTTATAAACATTTGATGTTTTACGTGTTAAAAACATTTCATTGATGTTTTACGTGTTATAAACATTTAATTGATGTTTTACGTGTTATAAACATTTAATTGATGTTTTACGTGTTATAAACATTTAATTGATGTTTTACGTGTTATAAACATTTAATTGATGTTTTACGTGTTATAAACATTTGATGTTTTACGTGTTATTAACATTTCATTTGGTGTTTATTTCCAGATTGAAGAATTGACAGACATATACAGTTTTATACACCAGTGTATAGGTCTACAGTGGACAGATTGATCAGAAAAAACCAACAGACAACATATTTATTGACATTAGTCTCAGTTTATACCAAAGCAACATTAAGCATAAAAACTTCATATAACCGTGGATTTAAAGTGATGATAAAAATGATAAAAGGGGCCATACTGATTCAGGCCAAGTGAAAGGATTGGTCCGAGTTTTAGTGAGATTTAGGGAGTTTTTGTTGTCAGACGAAAGCTTTAGGTATCATTTGGAGGCAGTATTTTGCATATAAAACATTTAATGTTGGCTTTCTTATGTAAGAAAGATGCATGAATACATTTTCTAAACAACACATCTTTTCTTTTCCTTTTTGAATCACCACTCACCCCCCCCCCCCCCCCCCCCCCCCCCCCCACCAAAAAAAAAAATAGCAGGTTATATTTATTGGTTCTGTTGTAAAAACTCTTTAAAGAAACTAACCTGCCAAATAATGGCAAAATTACACTTCGAAACTGTTTGTCCAAATCCTATCTAGGTATTCAGTCATATAATAATGTATAAGTGCCGATTAAAAAGTTAATTCATGGTTCTTAAAATACCCTTGATTGAATATGTGTAAAATGAATTATGAGTTCGTAACTCTTAATTTGATGCTCCAGTTTTGGGGTTTGGCCTGGCTGGTTACAGCCGATTGTGTTAACTTGTGTCTATAGAGCTTGGATTCTCAAAATATGTAAGTTTTATGTATACTTTGTCGTCGGTAGGTATAGAACCGGTGTACATCTGTTGTAAAATTAGCCTTCTTGATGGCGGGATAGGGGCTTGAAAGAGGCCTACTAGTATGAAAATCTTGATTTCATTAAAATTCCTGACATTCCATTAGTTCTTCTACATAACTTGCATATTTTAAAATAATTATTATTAATAAATAATATTTCAAAGCAAATACTTTTATCATATTCTAAATATTGGTTACATTGCACCATTTTTTAACCTATGGTAGAACATTGAAGACAAGAGCTATTCCATAAAACATACACGGGACACCAGGAAGGCAAGTTAATAAACATCTATGGGTGAACCCTATTTTCTGAAATTTGGTTCTTTAAACTCAATTTGTCATCTATGGGTGTATGTTCAATTTGAAAAGTGCCTTCCTGGGGTCCCATGTATGTTTTAATGAAACAGCCCTAAATCAGTCATCATCAATTTAATATAAATAAATAATTTATATACAAGCAGGTTTAAAGTCGCTATGCCGCCAAGAACAGCGAACTGTTATAACATAGGTACACCATTTTTAAACCTGCTGACGACAAGCTATACATACTGAAAACGGCCATAATTGAATTGAATTGAATGTTGTTTAACGGCTCATCAACACAGTATAGGTTATTTAGAGCCGCCCCAGAGAGAGGGGAAGGATACATAGGAATCCGGGAACCGTGCTCTACTCTTATTATCGAATACATTCCTATGGTTCTTCAACATGCTCGGAGGATAAACCGATACATGGGACCACGGGACCACCCGGTTTACGTCCCCATCCGACGGACGAGGCTAACCCCATCCGACAGACGAGGCTAAGGGAAAGTGTCTTGCCCAAGAACACCGACAAAACTCAGTGGCACCACAGAGGATTGAACCCGGGGCCTCCGGTTACAAATCCACCGCGCTATCGACTGCGCCATGCCAGCCTGCCATAATTGAAGAACTTGTCTAAGATATATTCATTAGGTCTCGCTCGAGATCTTGAACCAGCCAGATTATGGCCCTTGAATTATCGAAAAATTTCATAATTGTCCATGGTTACTATAAAAACGCTTTAATTTTCTATCTGATATTAATCACAGAGTGTGTATAAAAAGATATTGTACAAGTATTTTAACCATATATACCTGAGTTACCTGCCGTCGAATCTGAAAAAAACAAAAACAACATATTTTGACCTTGTTACCAGCATGGAGTGTCTACAATAGAAATGTTCAGCAACTCCGCAGTCCAGGGTGAGAAGGTTCTAGGCCCATCCTCCATATTTTATCTCGATGTTCATTGAGGATGAGCCTGGCATGTTCATTTCTGTTAGGCGCCATATAACCTTTCATGTTGGTGCGCCTTAAAACTCCGATTCAATTCAATTCTTTTTTTCTTACAGAGTGTGTATAAGACAAGTTCTACAATCGGGAATATCTGATGGTACTGAAGGGAGTTATTTGCCCCTGAATTGAAAAAAACGTCATAGTTTGGCCTTGTTATCACTATAGCACTTCCATTCGTCATCCAATCTTAACAAACAATATAAAGAATGTGTATAAAGAATATATCTACTGGGTAAGTTTGGATAAAAATGTAGGGGCTAGAGTTCCCACAACGCAAAAGTATTATTTTTCTGTTAATTCAGGGGAAGATAACTCAGCTATTAGAAATCGGATCTGGCTGGTTCAAGAACCCATGCGAGATCTTATGGATATGTAACTATTGTTTAAGGGAAATGAGCTATTGTGCCCACAAGGCAAACTTATGCATTTTGCCAATTCAATGGCAGATAACTCGCCTGTTAGCGATCTAATCTGTCTGCTTCAAGAACTCGTCCCAGGTCATATGGATACGTTTGGTTAAGATCGGATGAAAATTAACGACGGGCTAGAGCGCCCACAAGAAAAAGTAGACGGACGGACGGGCAGACGACGGACAACACGTCATCCCATAAGCTTAAAATGGACCCATGACACGGTACCAGCATTTCACTCCGTAGTAACCATGCCGGTACACCAATAGGTCATTGTAGTATATGGGAAGCAATCATCAAGAACTAAATTTGGAATCATCGGCAATCTGAGAAAATTGTTGTACAATATATTTAATTATATATTTGGCACAAGTTAAGTGTCACTCTAGCAGTGGTAGCAGCAGTTGCTGTAGCAGTATAGTAGGCAGTCCAAGACCCCGACCCACCAAAAATAAAAGTTTTGATAGTATTTTTGAGTACAGGTTGGCATCCATGATTATTTAAGTCGTTATAGGGTGCCAATCACGATAGGGGTGGTTGCCAACTTGACTCATCGTCAGTTGCTTAGCATTTGTAGCATCATGCTTACATAGCATACACTACATTCACAGGAGAAAGAAAGCAGTATTTGCTAAATGCATTGATCTTAGCATGTTTTCACTATTCAATGATTCTTCCAATTTTAAATTATGGTTCAGAAGTATGGGGCTTTCATAAGGCACCAGATATAGAAAGAGTACATATTAAATTTTTAAAACAAATCCTCAACATAAGATCACAAACCACAAATGCAACTGTATACGGTGAACTCGGTAGAGTAACATTAGACATCTTACGTAAAGAACGAATTATAAAATACTGGTTTAAAATAATTAAATCCCCAAATTCACTCATGTATAAAGTGTTACAGGACCAAGTACAAAATAACATCAACGATGTTAACTGTTGGGCTTATCAAGTAAAGACTATCTTATGTAATATAGGTTTTAACTATCTTTGGAATAACCCGGATGTTACTAATATACAAATAACACGCGTTGTTGAACGCCTATATGATCAATATTTGCAAAATTGGTATCAATATTTGCAAAATTGGTATTCAACACTTCAAGAATCTCCAAAATTATCTACATACAATATCATTAAAACTGATTTCTCGTTTGAAAAATATGTTGATAGTGTAACAATTAATAAACATAGATTGTCGTTAACTAGATTTAGATGTTCTGCACACAACTTAGCTATCGAGGAAGGAAGGTTTAGGAATGTCCCTAGAGAGAATAGGTTGTGTACTTTTTGTAATATGAATGTCATCGAAAATGAATACCACTTTCTTCTAGCATGTCCTTATTATAGAGAACTAAGAAACATGTGCATACCAAGATATTATTGCAGCTGGCCAAATATGCATAAGTTTAAATCTCTGGTCGGCACGAAACAAATTAGTCTATTAAAAAGTTTAGCAAAATATATTTATCTGGCAAACCAGAAAAGAGAACAAAGTATTATTTTGGAATAGCGGTATAGTTATAAATAATAAGCGTTAATAATTATATGTAACATGGTGTGATTTTAGCCCATATGCTAATTGTATAGATTACCTTCATACCATGTATAGTACTATTCCACTATCCGTTAATGATCGTCAATTAGAAAACAAGTAATCCATTTAAATTATTTGCTATAGAATTCGCACATATCCTGCACCGAAATAATCCGTTTTATGTTCACACTTGATATATGAATGACCATTGACTAGACTAGTTGACGCATGCACATGTCGCACGGGACATTCATGTGGATTTTAAATCGTACAGGTAAAAGTACTTATACTCGGCGGTTACGAAAAAGGCCAAATACAAAAAAAAAAAATGAGCAGTAAACTGAAATAGTTTCTGTGTGTGAAAAATATATATATTTGCATCTGTTTTGAAGAAACACCATTATGCGAACGATGTAATGTTATTAAAAGGAATAGTGTGTTTTTTATGTTTTTTTTAATAATTATTCAGATGTATGTCATTACTGTAGTTACCATTATATGAATTATATGAATGTATCTTTATTACTAATGGAACTATATGTATATATTAAAATCTGTCAAAAAACCGTTTAATTACTCATACCTGTTATCATACTCTTCTCATAGTATATAAGTGTAACTGTTGCCGCCAAATGTATTGGCGATGAACATGTATATATGTTTGAGCCTGAATAAAAACTGAACTGAACTGAACTGAACTATTCTACATAAGATCCAAATCGTGGTTAACATCACAATTACTTGTGAGATAAAATATATCTTTTGTTCATGGGTGTCAAAAACTAGGTCAAACATCAAAAGAGTGGAAACATTACTATTTCAACCCTAATTGGATTATATTATCAATTTCCATTCAATTATTTATGTATATAAATGTTCCAAATCATTTGGATACTATATAAGAACTAAAATGCATTACATAATGTCAGATTTATGGTATTTGAAATGGAGGTCAAATGTCATATAAGTGCAAAAGATCTTTATACTAATGTTGTCTACACATAATATAGTTATTGTTTTGAGAGATTAAGATAACGTTCAATATAATTAAAATTGACGTGTTTAGCAGAATGGTTATGCTTGTGTAACTGTATCTATCAAAAACTGTAAAGTTATGATTAATAAACAATAAAATAAAAGCACCGCAAGTACTGTAAAACAGCAATTACGTTATAATATGTTTACATTATAAGATGAAAAAGTAAGCTAAGTATTTTCATGTCAGAAACAATCTAATTTCAAACTTAATTTAAAAATACATGTTTGACGAGATCGTCATATATCGGCACGATGATAATTTATTAAGTATGATTGTACTGAAAACGCCTATTCACACTAAATAACATATAACATACATCGTCGAATAAGGTATTTTTAATTTGCCGTTATGATGACTCATCATCATTTGCTTAGCATCATGATTACATAAGCATACACTACTTTCACAGTACGAACAGAATCAAGAAAGAAAGCAATATTTGCTAAATACATTGATCTTAGCATGTTATCAGTATTTTACATAAGATCCAAATCGCGGTTAACATCACAATTACTTGCGAGATAAAATACTAAATGTTTTTAAATGGCAGAAGACAAGAATAGCTGATCTGCGGAAAAGACAAGAACAGTCGGTCTGCGGAAGATTACCAGAACAGTTGATCTGCGGAAGATTACAAGAACAGTTGATATGCGGAAGATTACAAGAACAGTTGGTCTGCGGAAGATTACATGAACAGTTGGTCTGCGGAAGATTACCAGAACAGTTGGTCTGCGGAAGATTACAAGAACAGTTGGTCTGCGGAAGATTACAAGAACAGTTGATCTGCGGAAGATTACCAGAACTGTTGATCTGCGGAAGATTACAAGAACAGTTGGTCTGAGGAAGATTACCAGAACAGTTGGTCTGAGGAAGATTACAAGAACAGTTGATCTGCAGAAGATTACAAGAACAGTTGGTCTGAGGAAGATTACAAGAACAGTTGGTGTGCGGAAGATTACAAGAACAGTTGGTCTGAGGAAGATTACAAGAACAGTTGGTCTGAGGAAGTTTACCAGAAGATTACCAGAACAGTTGGTCTGCGGAAGATTACCAGAACAGTTGATCTGCGGAAGATTACAAGAACAGTTGGTCTGCGAAGATTACAAGAACAGTTGGTCTGCAGAAGATTACAAGAACAGTTGGTCTGAGGAAGATTACCAGAACAGTTGATCTGCGGAAGATTACAAAAACAGTTGATCTGCGGAAGATTACAAGAACAGTTGGTCTGCGGAAGATTACAAGAACAGTTGATCTGTGGAAGATTACAAGAACAGTTGGTCTGCGGAAGATTACAAGAACAGTTGGTCTGAGGAAGATTACCAGAACAGTTGATCTGCGGAAGATTACAAGAACAGTTGGTCTGCGGAAGATTACCAGAAAAGTTGGTCTGCGGGAATTACAATGACGCATATTTTATGTTTAAAGGTGACATGCCTAATGTAAAAACACTTCTAAATTATTTTAAATTGTGACCACTTTATCTTTTAAATCCATGCAGAGGAAACTATGATCACATACTATTATCCGTGTAATTTCCACCGTTGTGGCTTTTCCAATTCCTCTTATCAGTATATCTATCTTCCGTTAATTCACTTTTTTTTTTAAAAGCTGTGGCCTTTATGTCAATTTGACCAAGACCAATCCATTGTTAGGTAAATAACAGTACTGATCGCCTAGTTCTGTGTTGTTAGTTTTGTTTATTCTTACACCGTAATTATAGCAAATACCACCTCAAACATCGCCTTACCCACCAACCTCAAACATTACATGTAAAATTAACCTTCAAAAGTACATGTTCATCAATTCTCAGCTCACCCAAGAGCCCTTCTCTACCCCTTCTCAAACTCATTGGTGTTAAAGGGGGTTGAGTTACACTATCAACTGATTTGAGTGTTGTGCGTGTGGTATCCGTATTTTATTTTCAAATGTTTCTGTGTTACAACGCCCTGTATGGTTCCGGGGGCCCCGTTTGGTTAAGGGGCAAAGAATAGGTCCACTGCAGATCCCGTTGGAGGGGTAGGCAGAGGGGTAGAATCTCCCCCAGATTCATGTTAATTTTATCATTTTTTGTTTATGCTCATTAAAGGTCTTCATCATGACCCCTGCATTGTTTCAGGTGCCATCTCGCTCATATCACTAGAGCAGTGGCAGAAAAACTATAACGTGGCTCCAGCGTAAATGGAGTGTCTACAATAGAATTTGCAGCAACTCTGCAGTTCAGGGTGAGAAGGTTCTAGGCCCGTTCTGCATATTTTATCTCGATGTATATGGAAGATGAACCTGGCATGCTCATTCCTGTTAGGCGCCATATAACCTTTCGTGTGTTGGTGCGCCTTAAAACCCCATTTAATTTCTGTGTTACAACACATATTGCTACGCCACAATTTGTGTTTTATCCTACCTCTCTGCAAACATTATATTCCCTCATTTTCCCCTCAGTTTTCTCTGTTGTTGAATGTGTAGGCACATAGTATACAGCTTTGCCGATCTCTGGTATTTCCCCCTCCCACCTCCAACAATGCCTTGTCCCCATTTGTTTCATAATTTTCTTCTTTGTTTATGTATATTGTTTTATGGTACATAGGACATACCTTTACACATGACAGTCATCACCCACAGCCTCTAAGGTTATAATAGCGTAAATGAGTCTACATGTCCCTTCCATAGTAAAGTTAGAATGTTGACAACCTGTTAAAAACTCAAACCTGATTAGAATTCTGAGAAACTTACTTTATCATGTAAATAAACATATCTGCTATTAAACATCAACAAGGAAATAGGGGGTTTAATACCTTCTAAGAAACATTTCTTCAGCTGTATACTAACACCGGGTCGAAGGTCAAAGATGTTTTCTTACCCCTTGCAATTTCGTACCCGGTCTACTTTCACTTCTGAAATATATATCAAAAACTGCCAAAAACATGATGAGCTCCCTTTTCAAATATCAGCAACATGTCCAGAATACAGTTACAGCCAAAAAATAACAGGAAGTTGTACTAAAAAAGTGTTTAAAGAAAAAAAAATATCAGCACTCTTTAATACAGAACTACTTTCGCAGGCGAGCACATCCGGCTGATTTAGTGTAATTAAAACTAATCCTCTCACCAGCCCTTCCCACTTTCCTTAAAATGTCCGTTTTCTCATGCTAGATAGATAGATAGATATTTTATTGATTTGAACTTCTCCAGTTTCTCATCATTACATACATAATTTGTAATACATAATTATAATCACATGACAGGTTACACATATTTCTACACACTCACTTATAGTTCAATTTTCAATACTCCTTATTTAATCATAGCTCATATAAATCACACATTTTAATCAGTAAGCCATTTTCTCATGTGTTCTGTTTGTTGAAGGATAGCTTGCTGCTTGTTTGTTAAAAATTGCTCATATAAAGAGCGACTCCTTGTTTTACTGAGTGTATGATTTTGGTTGTTCTCTGAAGAATGGAAATGGTCTGTTCTCAGACAGCTCTTCTTGTGTTCTCTAATAATCGTGTCGCCCATATAGCTCACAACGGGTTCTTGTAATATCTTTGATGTCATTAATGGCATGTACATTCGGTTGATCTATTATTAAAAGCCTGGTTCGGTGGAACCTGGCTGAAGTGATTTTTGCCTTTTTAAAGGCGAATTGTCCTCTCTCCTGAGATGTCACTTCCATTTCTGACAAATATTCGAGACTCCATTTTGCGTAATTTGTATGGCGGTCGTATATTTTCATTCACGCAGAGGAAGCATTGCTGTGAACGCACCCAGTCACCTTCACTTTCTGAGTTCTGATCAAGTATGTTGGATATTTACAAGCGAGACTGACAGGCGATGGATAAAAGAAGAGCAAAGGATGGACACTTGAACTATAAGTCAGCAGTGCTAGGCAATTAATTACTAATTAAATATGGATGAAAGTATCCTTCTAGAGTTCATTATTTACAGTTGTATATATGAATACATGCACATGCAATACGCTTCACATTGAATTCCGTACGGACGGATGTTGATTTTTTTTTTAGAAAATGCGCCTGTCGTGAAGGAAATGATTGGAGAGTTACTTTAATTTAGATTGAGCGGACTTCATTAAATTCAACATGTTTACCAAATGAAATAGACACGCAGATATCCTTCAGCGTGACTTTGGCATGTATGGTGACAGGAAAGTAGAGTCGAACGCACCACGTAGTCATGATGAGATATGCAAAAGGTAGTGTGTTAAAATACACGTTTAATGCTCTTTTGAAATTTTTCGTATTGGCGAGCATCAGTTACATAGAACGTCAGAATAATAAAAAAAAATGCATAGGAGCCAATTTATTAGGCTATGCAAAAGGCAACCCAAATCCACAAATTGGTTTTAAGCGTTCGGCACGATGATATCCAACGTTGACGTTTGAAGTCTAAGTGTGACCTTGGTGATAGGAACGCTGATGGGGTCATTGTCGTACCGGCTACTACAGAAAGGTACCCGGGGTACTTTATGTATACAGAAACGTACTCGACAATCATCGAAATCCAGAAGGTCCCCGAATATACATAAATGTACCCGAGACAAATTACAATGTCGTAAAACGCGGCCGTAACACGTTAGATGTTACTTCATGGAAACGAAATTTTCATTGTTTACATAGTTTAGTCGATTCACTTTTTAAAAGTCGCTCGCAATTTTCCTCCGTCTTAAAGGGGGTACATCAGGATTTTCATGGGGTCTAGGTGTCCGACTAAAAATTGACAAAAAATAATATTTTCTATTCTGAATGGCCTAAACTTAATGAATGAGCAGAAAAATTATCCCTTATTTGCCAAAAAAAACATTCTGCACAGCAATATGTGCTATCCTAGGTGACGCACCAGGGTTAATTTCAGCATTTTACGTCCGATTCCATCATAGCTATATGGTGTTTTCAAAGCTTAGACAGTAACACAATGGTTCTAACATTATATTTTGATTGATATAAGTGTTTTATCATGAATTGGAACATTTTTAAAATCTAAGATGTTTCATGAAAAATCCTGATGTACCCCCTTTAAAGGAATACAGTTGGTCTAAATATTTGACCAACTATTCTTGAATGACGAGCTGCATATGTGTTTACGTTTCTGCGCGGGGTTTGATGATTTACAACTTCCGATTTTACGAAAGTACGTTCCGTAATTTATTACTAGCTATGGTGCCTAAATATGAACAATAGCGCAATAGTTAATGACAAACAATATCGTTTAAGTAGTTGTTTTATCAAGTTCTAAATTCTTTCAATTCCGCCAACGACATATTGTTTGTCCGGGTACGTTTCTGTATATTTGGGTCGTTCAGGAATTGAAAGATTTTCGATAAATTCATACACTATTATATCATTGTTATATTTGTCAAGCATGCATGTGGAAATTATGTGCAGGCCCGGGCCTTTTAACCTAATTGGTAGCTACGCTACTGGGAGTTGAACGCGACGCATAGTTTCATTCAGTAAGCATTCATGCACATCCAAAAACCGCCCTCTGTTGTCGGTGATACTGTGAAATTTGAAGTACAACTGTGACATTGACCTAAGTGACCCAAACCTGAGAGTTAAACGCGACACCTCTTCATGGTGCGATTTAATCATTCAAACTAAAGGAAGTCAAAAGCCACCACTCACAGCTCTAGTTTAATTGATATGGCAAAGACATGACTATATCCAACTTTGACCTTTGAACGTGACCTTGTCGATAGGAATATGTGAGTTGAACTGAATTGAATTGAATGTTGTTTAACGGCTCATCAACACAGTATAGGTTATTTAGAGCCGCCCCAGAGAGAGGGGAAGGATACATAGGAGCCTGCCCTACTCTTATCGAATAGATTCCTATGGTTCTTTAACGTGCTCGGAGGATAGACCGATACACGAGACCGCCCGGTTTACGTCCCCATCCGACGGACGAGGCTAAGGGAAAGTGTCTTTCCCAAGAACACACCGACGAAACTCAGTGGCATCACGGAGGATTGAACCCGGGGCCTCCGGTTACAATATGTGAGTTGAACGCCACGTCTTCGTGTTGTGATAAGAATTCCAAATCCGCGCACTGGTCTTGAAGTTGTGGTTGAGACACGAAACGTGACGGACGGACGGACGGACGGAGGGAACCACTATTTACACACGGGTCCTCCGACACCATTGGTATAAAATGACCAAAGTTATGCACCCCAAAAAGTGTGGATAATTTCAGTCATTTTAAAAAACATTTAAATTGTTTAAGAAAAAACGATTAAAATATTTAGTCCCTATATAGACTCCCTAGACACAATAGACTCTCTAGACACAATAGATTCCCTAGACACAATAGACTCCCTAGACACAATAGACTTCCTAGACACAATAGACTCTCTAGACACAATAGACTCCCTAGACACAATATACTTCCTAGACACAATAGACTCTCTAGACACAATAGACTCCCTAGACACAATAGATTCCCTAGACACAATAGACTCCCTAGACACAATAGACTCCCTAGACACAATAGACTTCCTAGACACAATAGATTCCCTAGACACAATAGACTCCCTAGACACAATAGACTTCCTAGACACAATAGACTCCCTAGACACAATAGACTCCCTAGACACAATAGTCTCCCTAGACACAATAGACTCCCTAGACACAATAGACTCCCTAGACACAATATACTTCCTAGACACAATAGTCTCCCTAGACACAATAGACTCCCTAGACATAATAGACTCCCTAGACACAATAGACTCCCTAGACACAATAGACTCTCTAGACACAATAGTCTCCCTAGACACAATAGACTCCCTAGACACAATAGACTCCCTAGACACAATAGACTTCCTAGACACAATAGACTCCCTAGACACAATAGACTTCCTAGACACAATAGACTCCCTAGACACAATAGACTCCCTAGACACAATAGACTCCCTAGACACAATAGACTCCCTAGACATAATAGACTCCCTAGACACAATAGTCTCCCTAGACACAATAGACTCCCTAGACACAATAGACTCCCTAGACACAATAGACTTCCTAGACACAATAGACTCCCTAGACACAATAGTCTCCCTAGACACAATAGACTCCCTAGACACAATAGATTCCCTAGACACAATATACACGGCTTTAAATAGCCATGCCACACCCCAAAACTGAAGGAAGAAATTAGAGGTACCAACTCATAATTCATTTTAAACATATTTAGTGACGGATATGTTAAAAACCCGTGAATAAACACTATACTTTTAATCGACACATATACATTATTATTTGATCTGAACACTTTACAAGGTTCTGTAGTGTAATTTTGCCGTTATTTCGCGGGTAAGTTTCTTTAAATGGAGTACATCATGACTTGTGTATTTTATTTATGATTGTTCAAATAGATTATTTATGTATAACACTGCTGAACATGAACTAAATGAGACATAAACCGTCAAAAGAAACTGAATTTATATAGAAAAGAAGGCAGTTCCTAACTATGGTTACGCGTCAGGGTTAGCTATTTTTAAATTGGCGGTAAACAAATTGCATTGCATTTATGTAGATATCAAATTCAGCCCAAAACCCGATGTACCCCATTTAAAGCAAGTAACCACTCCAAGACTGCATCCCAAACTCCACTCTACAGCTCCACTCTAAAACTCCAACCCAAAACTCACACTATGTTTAAACCATGCTCCTATATTTGATTAATATGTTATCGCATGAACATGTTTTATATTTTATAAATACCATACATTATGTTTTTTGTGGGCTTTTATTTGCTGTTTTTTGCGGATTCGAATCCCACTGGGAGCTCGACTTGTGAGAATGTGTCGACTTTTTACGAGTGGCGGGATATATGCAGTACTGGTTCTACCCAGGAAAAGTGGGTGGTCTACCTCAACCATGAATCGACCGTCATATACATAGCCCAATATATAGCCTAGAATGTGTTGTAAATGACGTTAACATCATTCAACCTTGATTTAATTGTTTTATTTAATCAGTAAGTTAATGCTACATGTGCTCGTTATCAATCTGCATAAATAGTTTTGATAAATCCACCATAATAAAAACGCCGAAGATATTTCCAGCTATGTACAGTGTTATACTAAAGTGCGTGTCAAATAAGTGTATATAGTTTCATTTCTAGTTCAACAAGTTTCGTTCAACTTTCTGACGACGCCGACAGTCCGTCACTTAAATATGATGCAACAATCCAAGGTCGAGCAATTGGCATACAGTCAATGAAGGACAAGGGTTCAAGAATAGTTCACCCGGCGATACACTTCACGTGTTCAGAGGCACTCCGCGGAAAAAATAGTCAGAATTGCATTTAAATGTATGAAATGAATATAGATTGCGCCTTAAATATTTATCAGTTTAAATATGCTAGTATATACCTATTTAGGAGTTAAATTGAAGAAATTCTTTGTCTAGTTTATAAATTAGTGTGTTATATGTAAACAACTGAACTATTTCTGGAACAACTTTACGAATAAAACACGGACTCGCATGTATGTACTGGCCATGCTTACCTGTAAGGAGCCCCAATCGGTTTAAACATTCCGACAGTCTCCAAGGTTTATTGTGAACTATGAAAAATGGGGTCATAGCTGACTATAATTATGCCCAACTCGTCTAAAAATAGTTTCGAAAAATGTGTCTAGCCAGTTTCTGGCGTCCATGTTGCAGTTTTTAAATGAAATCATTTTCTGGTTGGATTTTTCATTAAATTTTGAAGTTTGTTTCAAGTATTACAAGTAGCACCGCTTTATTAAACCAGTATCATTTTGACTTTGAACTTGCTTGCATATAATTAAATAGAATGTTATACAATTTGGAGTTTTTACGTTCTACTCCCATACGTTCTTTGCAAAGGATTCCACTGATTACAGTCAGTTATGTGCACACGTGTCAAATTTAGTGTTAGGATTTGGTTGGGGTTATGTGTATGGTTAGGGGCATGTGTATGGTTAGGGTTATGTGTATGGTTGGGGTTATGTGTATGGTTGGGGTTATGTGTATGGTTGGGGTTATGTGTATGGTTGGGGTTATGTGTATGGTTGGGGTTATGTGTATGGTTGGGGTAATGTGTATGGTTGGGGATATATGTGAATGGTTGGGGTAATGTGTATGGTTGGGGTTATGTGTATGGTTGGGGTTATGTGTATGGTTTTGGTTATGTGTATGGTTGGGGTTATGTGTATGGTTGGGGTTATGTATGCTTAGGGTTGGTCGAAAGTGACTTTGAAGCTCTACTGATAGGTTTTGATAGCTAGATCAGCATTCCCGTGAAGTTTCATGAGAATCTGTCATGTAGTTTCAGAGGAGTTGTCGCTACACGTTTTTACTATATAACACTGTGTAAACAAAGATGGCCACTGACAGCCATGTTTAATGTCGAATCAAAATGATTTTCAACAAGGACCAACGTCATGACATGCTGATCATTTTAGAGAAATACCCGTTGTAGCACCGCTAAATGTGAAAATTCCGCTAAATGTGAAAACTTCCGCTAAATGTTAAAAATCTTCCGCTAAATGTAAAAAAACTTCCTCTAAATGTAAAAACTTCCGCTAAATGTAAAAAATGACTAAACGCTAAATGTTATAAATTTTAACATATAGCGTTTAGTGAAATCCGTTAACCGCTAAATTTTAAAAGTCACTAAAGTTGTCTGAAATATGTGATGGCATGAACAGTGCTGCTTTAATCGACTCATTTGTTTGAAATAATTACATATTTATAAAAGAAACATTATTAAAATACGTTTCATTGTCGGAAGCAGTTTTCTTGCATCTATACGCCTTTGCATATATCAATTCCCACATTCAACACTTTAACTTTGGGAACATGTAGTATCTTTAGCTTATTTTGCTCAAATGATGGAACTCGAATCATAAATATGAGTCCATGATTTTATAACTTACTGTACATTTGTATCCACTGTTTTTTTGCATCCATTGTAAGGAACTTTTCCCAATAAAGCCTACGTAGACGCCTCGGGATTACTTGTTATGCACTATCACCGAATGGTGAGGGGCATATAGTGTTGGCCATGTCCGTCTGTCAGTCCGAGTGCATCTATCTCCTACAATTTTCAACCGATTGTTTCGAAATTTTACAGGAAACTTGCCTATGATGTGCATATCGACTGCCAAATTCGACCATGTATGATCAGAGTTAATGCCCTTTTTTCGTTAAACTTTACGTCATAAGATCTTGTGCGTCTATCTTCTTCTACAGTTTTCAAGTGATTGTTTCGAAACATAATGCTTACATATGATATCAAGATGTGCATATCGATTCGGTGCCAACTTCGATCATGTATTATCAGAGGTATGGCCCCTTTTTCAACATATAATATCTTGTGCGTCTATGGCCTGTTTTCAACTGATTGTTTCGAAGATACTTACCTATGCTGTCACCTATAATCCAAGGTACGGCCCTTTTTTTCGTAAAGGTTTGTGGTATATCTCTATTTCCTCCTACAGTTTTCCACTGATTGTTTTGAAACTTTACAGAATATTACTTATGATGTCAAAATGTGCATATCGTTCGGCGTCAAAATCGGCCTTTTATCATGGCCCCTTTTTTGTCTAATGTTATACTATAATATCATTTGCGTCTCATCCTACATATTTCAACTGATTGTTCCGAAACTTAACAGGATGCTTACCTATGATATCAAGACGGGCATATCGATTCGGCTCCAAAATCAACATTGTATTAGCCTACTGGAGTTACGGCCATTTCTTCGTTAGAATTGTATGTTTCCTATTGATCGTTTTCATTGTGTGTAGGGGAGGTGGGGGTGGGGTGGACGGGGGGGGGGGGGGGGGAGGTGGACGGGGGTGTGATTTATGGGTATATCCGTTTCTCAGGAATACAGTTCTAGTTTATCTAGTTTGTTCAATATTGAACATAACTTCAACTTCGCAAGCGACCTTTTCGAACGGTTTATACATTTTACCAGTGAATTCTACAGTTGTAGCACCGCTAAATGGGAAAATTCCGCTAAATGTAAAAACTTCCGCTAAATGTGAAAAATATTCCGCTAAATGTAACAGAAAACAGCAGCAGTAACAGCAGCATCAGTTTGTCGTTATGACTTACTTTGATAACAACGTCATCGAGTCGATTAAAACAGCATTGTTCATACCCTTACATACTTCAAGCAACTTTAGTGACTTTTAACATTTAGCGGTTAACGGATTCCACTAAACGCTATATGTTAAAATTTATAACATTTAGCGGTTAGTATTTTATTTACATTTAGCGGAAGTTTTTACATTTAGAGGAAGTTTGTTTACATTAAGCGGAAGATTTTTAACATTTAGCGGAAGTTTTTACATTTAACGGAATTTTCACATTTAGCGGTGCTACACCCGTATCAATATCACTTATAGTTTTCAAGAAGTAGTTGCTACAATTTTTTATTTTTTTAAAATCAATTTTTAGCTTTGGCGGCCATCTTGAATTTCCGGCTAATCTGAAATTTTGCTGAAATCAACTAGACATCAAGTGCAACATTCCTGTGAAGTTTCATGAACATATGTAAAGTAGTTACAGAGTAGTAGCCACTACACGCTTTTACTATATAACTCTATGTAAACAAAGATGTCCGCTGCCTGGCAGCCATGTTTAGCGTCGAATCAACATGATTTTCGAGATCATTTTAGAAGAAGTTCCATATCAATATCACTTATAGTTTTCAAGAAGCAGTCGCTACAATTTTTTTAAATCTATTTTTAGCCGTGGCGGCCATCTTGGAAAACAGAATGCCTGTCTGAGTTGTAATGCACCTATCAATGTTTTCCCCTACCGGGATGGGTTTGGTTGGAGTGGGTGGGGGACGGCGGGCATATCCCGAGGATAAGACAGAAATTAAATCCCGTTAGACCAAAATTAGACCGACAACAATGACACTGGTATCAACTCCTACCCTGGGAAATCAGGCATAGTTGTTGCTGACAGATGCATACTCACAGCTATATGGATGGGAATTCTGAATAAAATATCTTCATATCTGCATTGGCCGATGTTTTTTTTAAAGAGGTTTGTCAAATAATTTACCTATAAAGGTTATATATAGTTGCTTCCAGAGAGAAATTATACTCCGGTATGTCGGCATGGTATAAAACATGGAGTGGAGTAATACTGTGGAGTTGGAGAGGAGTCTTTCAATTATTGGAGTCAATTTTTGAAGTCTGTTATGAATTTTAATTATCAGTCGGTGTCAACTAGGTGAATGTGAATTGTAGGTTGCTTTCGCATCTGTAATCGAACGCTCCCTAGTCAGCGGAGGTATTTACCACTTCGTTTCAAATAAGAATATTACATTGTAATTTATAACCGATGCAAAGGAGAGTACTATAACCGCTGCTGCTTCTGTTGCTGGCACTGGCATTACTCCTCCTCCTCCTGCTGCTGCTACTGTTGTCTCTGCTGCTGCTACTACTTCTATTACTACTACTGCTGCTACTACCACCACCACTACCACCACCAGCACCACCACCGCCGCAGACGCGGCCGCCGCCACACAACCGCTACTACTACCCTGCTGTTTTTGATGACTGCTACTTTTGCTGCTAATATAAACAGTCCTACTACTACTGTAACTGCTGTCAAAGCAACAATGAATATAATTGCTTCTGTTTATATACCTATGATTGCTATCACTACGGATGACGATGTTGCTGTGTGATCTTGAACACTGTGATCTTGAACACCACGCGATTACTAAACCACGACATACAACCGGCGGTAGTGTGTCGTGGTTTAGTAATCGCATGCCACGTGGTGTTTGAATACTGGTCACATTCAAGCCACTTAAACAAGCACTCATGTACCCACCGGGTAACTTTGTTATTTGTTATTGATAACAATGCTGATATTAGTCATAAAGAAACGATGTTGATTACCAGTTCTTACATGAGTGCTTGTTTAATATTGAATTTATTTAGGGAGTTTGATAACATTATTGATGTTATGCGGCGAGTTTGATAAATATGATAATAAATATAACGTACTTTTATTATGGCAACTGTCTATAGTTCTTTATATCCTTTGTTTAAAAACAACGAAAAACTCAGGTTGTACTTAATTTATATTTATTACATTGTAATTAAAACAATGTCTGTAAAGGTCGACACATTTAACGTAAACAAACAAAAATGAAAAATAATCAGAATACATTATGCAACACAATGCTCCGTTCTAGTAAGAAACGTATTAACTAAACGCTTAGAAGTGGCTTGAATGTGACCAGTATTCAAACACCACGTGACACGTCACGTGAATTGACCATCTGCGCAAGTATGAAATATTCATACGAAATTATATTTTTCGTATGATGACGCCGCATTCGCCTCGATGGATCACGGGAAATTGCATCTTTTGATTATTACCGTTTGTTATTTTATAATTATTTAAATAATTATAATAACAGACGGCAATAATCAAAAGATAATTAAAATAACATACGGAAATAATCAAAAGATAATTATAATAACAGACGGTAATAATCAAAAGATAATTATAATAACAAAAGGTAATAAAAGATAAGTATAATAACATACGCAATAATCAAAAGATAATTATAATAAGAGCAGGTAATAAGCAAAAATAATAATAATAAAAGTAATAATCAAAAGATAATTATAATACGAGAAGGTAATAATCAAAAGATAATTATAATAACAGACGGTAATAATCAAAAGATAATTATAATACTATACGGTAATAATCAAAAGATAATTAAAATAACAGACGGTAATAATCAAAAGATAATTATAATACTATACGGTAATAATCAAAAGATAATTATAATAACAGACTATAATAATCAAAAGATAATTATAATAACAGAAGGTAATAATCAAAAGATAATTATAATAACAGACGGTAATGATCAAAAGATAATTATAATAACAGACGGTAATGATCAAAAGATAATTATAATACGAGAAGGTAATAATCAAAAGATAATTAAAATAACAAAAGGTTATAATCAAAAGATAATTATAATACTATACGGTAATAATCAAAAGATAATTATAATAACAGACGGTAATATCAAAAAGATAATTATAATAACAGAAGATAATAATCAAAAGATAATTATAATAACAGAAGGTAATAATCAAAAGATAATTATAATAACAGACGGTAATGATCAAAAGATAATTAAAATAACAAAAGGTAATAATCAAAAGATAATTATAATACGAGAAGGTAATAATCAAAAGATAATTATAATAACAGACGGTAATGATCAAAAGATAATTAAAATAACAAAATATAATAATCAAAAGATTATTATAATAACAGAAGGTAATAATCAAAAGATAATTATAATAACAGACGGTAATGATCAAAAGATAATTAAAATAACAAAAGGTAATAATCAAAAGATAATTATAATACTATACGGTAATAATCAAAAGATAATTATAATAACAGAAGGTAATAATCAAAAGATAATTATAATAACAGACGGTAATGATCAAAAGATAATTAAAATAACAGAAGATAATAATCAAAAGATAATTATAATAACAGAAGGTAATAATCAAAAGATAATTATAATAACAGACGGTAATGATCAAAAGATAATTAAAATAACAAAAGGTAATAATCAAAAGATAATTATAATACGAGAAGGTAATAATCAAAAGATAATTATAATAACAGACGGTAATGATCAAAAGATAATTAAAATAACAAAATATAATAATCAAAAGATAATTATAATAACAGAAGGTAATAATCAAAAGATAATTATAATAACAGACGGTAATGATCAAAAGATAATTAAAATAACAAAAGGTAATAATCAAAAGATAATTATAATAACAAAAGGTAATAATCAAAAAGATAATTATAATACGAGAAGGTAATAATCGAAAAATAATTATAACAAGAAAGCAGTGATACAAAGTATCACAAGCCGGTCAGAACAGTTACATAAGAAAACAGTAAGGGGAATGAATATGATTAAAATAAACGAACACTGAGTAGATGTTAGAATTATTTGATTTGTAATTGTCAACAAAACACATTTATCAAGAAAGATTTGAGCACTAGATAAACTAGTCATCATGAGACAAAATGAACATGTTTTTAATTTTGGCATCTGTGTAATATTATGTTATAATAGACATCTCAAATAGTATGTGTAATGGATCACTAAATAGAATGTTGCTTCATGATTAGAATGTCAGGAATTGGGAAAACAGCATGGTTAGAATAAGAAGAATTGGTAATTTATCATAGTTATAAACAAAAGGACGACTTAATTATAATATAATAGCAATTGGATTGAAAAAATTAGCGTCTGTGAATGTAATCTCGGTTTAGCAATGTAAATTTACATTAAAAGCAAGGGTTTAATGTTAGATGTTTTTTATTATTGAAATCTGATCAGTAGTTCATGGGAATAAGTGGCAGTGGAACAGACCTATTCAAACTCTTTAGAAGATGATTCAGTTAAAGTTTCATCAACTTTGTTTAATGATTGAAGAAGTGTTGCTTATTTTAAAATCAGACTGTACCAAAAAGAGATACATATATAGCTGTACACACGAACAGTTAGAAATATTCAAACACAATTTCCGTTATAATATTCTTATAATTAATATTAATTATTGAACAAATGCAAGCTATGTAGAAAAACTAACGGGCCGCCGCGAGCTTTTAAGATTGCCGTTTGTCCCTTTAATACAGTTTAACATCAATCAATAATCAGTGACGATACCGATTTTGGACCAGCTGTATTCGTATGTATAGATTGTATCCCTAATATTGATAAGTAATTCAAGTAGCAGAAGACCCATAAAATGCCTGTATACCAAGTTGACAGTGTCCCGGTATTCTTACTAAAATACAGTTGTTTTATGAAGAGTAAAATGACGTTGATACACATTCCAACACCCATAGCAGCTTTCTGAGTCCGGTGGCCGGAGCCATAGCCGGAGCCTTGCAATTTCCTGTATCTCGATCTACTCCTTTAGCACCACTGCCTCGTTGTCCATAATACGGTGTTCAACTCCGATGGCACACCGATGTGAACGAAAAAGGTCGCGGATTCGGCGTTCATTTGCATATTTATTTCCCTACTGTATTATGATATTTATGTCATGACTTTAATACACACCCGCACCTCGAATTGTGTGATAAAATGCTGCTATTACTGACACAGCTGCTATTGATGGTAGTAACAATGAAAGCAACACAAAGTATACATATACTGAATGGTAAATCCCATTGAGCAGATTCAAGGCTATGTGCTTCAGCCGCCATTAACAATATAATTAACATAAATTACAAAATATATGCAGGACATTAGTTTTAAACGATATCTGCGAAAAAAATAGCAACATGTTTTAATTTACCTGCTTTACTTATAATTTCGTTCTTATCTCAATATAAAGGGAGATAATTTTAAAATTTAAAACCTTGGTTCGTAATTTCATTATAATGACAAGTTTAATGTCAATTGTTTTTGCGTTTTTTATCACTCGAAACCCGGAATAGTTATTTAATAAAGTTTAACCCTGTTCTTGGTAATATTCTTATTTTTAATGTGAACAATGTTGTTTTATATAAATGGGAGATAACTCTGATACTTACTTTGAATCACACATAATAAGTGAAAACCAAGAGGCCCAAGAGGGCATGTGGACGCTCTACTGGCTAAAACAGCTCTTATAGATTTAGATAGATATAGCTAGATATAGCTCTCTTCTCCTATAGATTTAACAAAGATAAATACAATATAGCATTTTTCAACAAATCAAGGGCCATAACTCTGTTATTACTAACAAGATCTAGCTAGTTTTCGAAATTGTCCAAGATTTCATTGATAAACCGCGCTTTGCACAACTAGACATCATACTGAAGCTTCCTGCCAAATTTCGTAGAAATCCAACAAGCCGTTTAAGGAGTAGCGCCGACAAGGAATTTAAAATAAAGATGTCAAAGGGCCATAACTCCGTCAAAAATCAGCGAACTGGAACAAAAGCGTGATATGCACAACTAGACATCTTACCGATGCTTCCTGCCAAGTTTCGTCGAAATTCAACAAGGCATTTAGGATGAGTAGCGCCGACAAGAAATTTTAAAGTAAGTGCCAAGTAATTAAAAAGATAATGAAACAATTGAAAACAAAAATATATCAAATCAATCAAAAAAAAAAAATTTAAAAAAAAGGGGAAAAAAAAGAAAGAAAGAAATGGAAAAAAAACAAAAAAAAACAAAAAAAAAAAAACAATTGAAACCATTAAAAAAAAAAATAAAAAAAAAATGCAATTGAAAAAAAAAAAAAAAAAAAAATCAAATTAAAAACTAAAAAAACCACTAAAAACAGCTTTTGCCTATACACGCCTAAGTAAAACTGACCCCCAGGGTGGGGCCAAATATGACCAATAGGTCACCATTTGAACAAACTTGGTAGAAGACAATAAGCTTATAGCAAATGCAAAATATTAAACCTCTGGCTCTTGCAGTTTCAGAGAAGAAGATTTTTTAAGTTTTTCCCTATACATGTCTATGTAAAACATGTGACCCTTGGGGCGGGGTCAAATGTGACCCGAGGGTCACAATTTGAACAAACTTGGTAAAGGACCATAAGCTTATAGCAAATGCAAGATATTAAACCTTAAGCTGTTGCAGTTCCAGAGAAGAAGATTTTTTTCAGTTTTTCCCTATACAAGCATTTATGTAAAACTGTGACCCCGGGGCGGGGCAAGATGTGACACCAGGGTCACTATTTGAACAAACTTGGTAAAGGACCATAAGCTTATAATAAATGTTTAATATCAAACCTCTGGCTCTTGTAGTTTCCGAGAAGAAGATTTAAAAAAAAAAAGATCCTATATAAGTCTATGTAAAACTGTGACCCTTGGGGCGGGGACAAATTTGACCCCAGGGTCAGCATTTGAACGAACTTAGTAGAGGACCATAAGCTGATGCTACATGTAATACATGAGAGCTCTGTGCCATGTGGTTACAGAGAAGAAGATTTTTTTTCATTTTTGCCTATACAAGCCTATGTAAAACTTTGACCCCCGGGGTGGGGCCAAATGTGACCCCTGTGTCACCATTTGAACAAACTTGGTAGAGGACCACAAGCTTATAGCAAATGAAATGCAAAATATTAAACCTCTGGCTCTTGCAGTTTCAGAGAAGAAGATTTTTTAAGTTTTTCCCTATACATGTCTATGTAAAACATGTGACCCTTGGGGCGGGGCCAAATGTGACCCGAGGGTCACCATTTGAACAAACTTGGTAAAGGACCATAAGCTTATAGTAAATGCAAAATATCAAACCTCCGGCTGTTGTAGTTTCCGAGAAGAAGATTTTTTTTTTAAAAATCCTATATAAGTCTATGTAAAATTGTGACCCCCGGGGCGGGGACAAATTTGACCCCAGGGTCACCATTTGAACAAACTTAGCAGAGGACCATAAGCTGATGCTACATGTAATACATGAGAGCTCTGTGCCTTGTGGTTTCAGAGAAGAAGATTTTGTAAAGTTTTTTCCTATATGTCTATAGGAAAAACATGCAAAACCTCAATATACAAACTTTGGACCCCCGGGGCACGGCCATTTTTGACCCCGGGGACTTTATTTGAACAAACTTGATAGTCTAGGCGTTGGCGATCATTTTAAAAGAAAAACTGTTGAAATCTGTCCAGCGGTTCCGGGGAAGAAGATTTTTTAAGGATTCGACCATATATGGTAATGGCAGCCATCTTGGATGTAGTGCTGACCTAATTTTAACAAATCTAAAAAGCATTTATCTAAAGATCATCCACGTGAAGTTTGGTCAAAATTAGCCAAGCGGTTTCTGAGGAGAAGTCGTTTGAAGAAAAGTTAACGGACGGACGACGGACGACGGAAGACGGACAACTCACCATCCCATAAGCTCTGCTGGCCCTTGGCCAGTAGAGCTAACAAGAACACCTTCTAAAATGCCAAAGTTATCAAATGCTTCACATTATAAAATAAATATTCAGTTTATTTAAGCTTGATATGCAAAAGACCGTGCTAAACTTATATATTTGTTTAAATGAACCAACTCGCTGTCTATTTACATACTGACAGATTTTAATATATATATTAATTGATAAACAAAACCAATAATAACGTGATAACAATGTTGTTATTGATAACATAGCCGTTTAAAATACCGATGCAGTATATTGGAAGAATGATGTAATATATGAGAAAGGTGGTATATCAACCCTGTAACTTAGTATATAACAATGAAGCTCATAAAACGATAAAGATAATTATGATGAAGATAATACTAATGATGTAGACAATAATGATGAAGACAATAATGATGAAGACAATAATGATGTAGATAACAATGATGAACAATAATGATGTAGATAATGATGTAGATAATAATGATGAAAAATAATGATGAACACTAATGATGTAGATAATGAGGCAGATAATAATGATGTAGGCAATAGTGATGAACAATAATGATGAACAATAATGATGTAGAAAATGAGGCGGATAATAATGATGTAGGAAATAATGATGAACAATAATGATGTAGATAATAATGATGAACAATAATGATGTAGATAATGAGGCAGATAATAATGATGTAGGCAATAATGATGAACAATAATGATGAACAATAATGATGAACAATAATGATGTAGATAATGAGGCAATTAATAATGATGTAGGCAATAATGATGAACACTAATGATGATCAAAAATGATATAGATAATAATGATGTAGATAATAACGATGTAGACAATAATGATGAACAATAATGATGTAGATAATAATGCTGGACAATAATGATGTAGATAATAATGATGAACAATAATGATAAACAATAACGATGTAGATAATAACGATGTAGACAATAATGATGAACAATAATGATGTAGATAATAATGATGAACAATAATGATAAACAATAACGATGTAGACAATAATAATGTTGATAATGATGCAGATAATAATGATGAACAATAATGATGAACAATAATGATGTAGATAATAATGATGAACAATAATGATGAACAATAATGATGTAATGATAAAAACTAATGATGGACACTAATGACGTAATGATAAACAATAATGATGAACAACAATGATGTAGATAATATTGATGAAATATAATGATGAACAATAATGATGAACAATAACGATGAACAATAATGATGTAATGATAAACAATAATGATGGACAATAATGATGAACAATAATGATGTAGATAATACGGATGAACAATAACGATGTAGATAATAATGATGAACAATAATGATGTAGATAATAATGATGAACAATAATGATGTATTGATAAACAATAATGATGGACAATAATGATGAACAACAATGATGCAGATAATAATGATGAACAATAATGATGTAGATAATGATGTAGATAATGATGTAGATAATGAGGCAGATAATAATGATGTAGGCAATAATGATGAACAATAATGATGAACAATAATGATATAGATAACAATGATGTAGATAATAACGATGTAGACAATACTTATGAACAATAATGATGTAGATAATAATGAAGAACAATAATGATGTAGATAAAAATGATAAACACTAATGATGAACAAAAATGATGTAATGATAAACAATAATGATGGACAATAATGATGAACAATAATGATGTAGATAATACGGATGAACTATAATGATGAACAACAATGATGTAGATAATAATGATGAACAATAATGATGTAGATTATAATGATGTAGACAATGATGATGAACAATAATGATGTAGACAATAATGAAGTAGACAATAATGATGAAGACAATGATGATGAATAATAATGATATAGACAATAATGATGATGAACAATAATGATGTAGACAATAATGAAGTAGACAATAATGATGAACAATAATGATGTAGATTATAATGATGTAGACAATGATGATGAAAAATAATGATGTAGACAATAATGATGTAGACAATAATGATGTAGACAATAATGAAGTGGACAATAATGATGATGAACAATAATGATGTAGACAATAATGATGTAGACAATAATGAAGTAGACAATGATGATGAACAATAATGATGTAGACAATAATGAAGTAGAAAATAATGATGAACAATAAAGATGAAGACAATGATGATGAACAATAATGATGTAGACAATAATAACAATAATGATGTAGACAATAATGATATAGATATTAACGATGTAGAATAAAAAGATGTAGACTATAATGATGTAGACGATAATGATGTAGACAATAACGATTATAGACAATAATGATGAACAATAATGATGTAGACAATAATGATGTAGATAATAAAGATGAAGACAATAACGACGTAGACAATAATGATGTAGACAAGAATGATGAAGGCAATAATGGCGTAGATAATAATGATGTAAACAGTAATTATTAAGTTAACAACGATGAAGACAATAATGATGAAGACAATAATGATGTAGAAAATAATATTCTAGATAATAATGATGTAGATAATAATGATGTAGATAGTAACGATGAAGACGATAACGATGTAGACAATAATGATGCAGATAATAATGACGCAGATAATAATAGACAATAATGACGAAGATAATAATGATGTAGAAAATAATGATGTAAATAATAATGATGAAGACAATAATGATGAAGACAATAATGATGTAGGAAATCATGATGCAGATAATAATGATGAAGTCAATATTGATGAAGACAATATCGATGTAGACAATAATAATGTAGATAATAATGATGTAGATAGTAACGATGAAGACAATAATGATGTAGACAATAATGATGCAGATAATAATGACGCAGATAATAATAGACAATAATGACGAAGATAATAATGATGTAGAAAATAATGATGTAGATAATAATGATGAAGACAATAATGATGAAGACAATAATGATGTAGGAAATCATGATGCAGATAATAATGATGCAGACACTATTGATGAAGACAATATCGATGTAGACAATAATAATGAAGAAAATAATGATGTAGACAATAATGACGAAGACAATAATAATGTAGAAAATAATTATGTAGAAAATAATGATGTAGACAATAATGATGTAGGAAATCATGATGCAGATAATAATGATGAAGACAATAATGATGAAGACAATAATGATGCAGAAAATAATGATACAGATAATAATGATGCAGACAATAATGATGAAGACAATAATGATGTAGAAAATAATGATGAAGACAATAATGATGAAGATAATAATGATGAAGAAAATAATGATGTAGACAATAATGATGTAGACAATAATGACGAAGACAATAATAATGTAGAGAATAATTATGTAGAAAATAATGATGAAGACAATAATGATGAAGACAATAACGACGTAGACAATAAAGATGAAGACAATAATGATGTAGACAATAATGACGAAGACAATAATGATGTAGACAATAATGACGAAGACAATAATGATGTAGGAAATCATGATGCAGATAATAATGATGAAGACAATAATGATGTAGACAACAATGACGTAGATAATAATGATGTAGATAAAAATGATGTAGATAATTATTGTTTAGATAATAATGATAATAATGTTTTAGATAATAACGATGTAGATAACAATGAAAATGGATGAAGAGTACAATGATGATAATAAATGTGAAGATAATACTGATAATACAGTTGAAGATACTACTGATGAATGTTTTAATATAATGATGAAAACGAAATAAAGGTTTTACTGATAAATATAATAAGGCTTACAATCAGATAAATCGACCGCCACAGTGAGTATTCACTCTCTCTCTCTCTCTCTCTCTCTCTCTCTCTCTCTCTCTCTCTCTTTCTCTCTATCTATCTTTCTCTCTCTTTCTCTCCCCGTCTCCTCCTCTCTCCCCTTTCTCTCTCTCTCTCATATTGATAAGACGACGATTATGTTCTGGGTCGTCACTGCAGTGGCTATACAGTGTATGTTCTGCCGCTTCGGAGTTGAATCAGTTGATCGCCGGTCACTATGCCGCACATGTATACATAAGGTCAATCTCGTGTCAAGCTACCGACTGTTTACATATGGACAGTTAGTGAATTTGAAATAAAGATAGTGTGGGCATTCTTGCGTAGAACACAAATTGGAAAAAAAAGCAAACATGAGTAGAACACAAATTGGAAAAAAGCAAACAACAGGCACTAAGACGGTTTGTTTGGAAGATGGTGGTGTACTGTTGTTTCTGCGTTTTTTTTCTGTTTTTTTTTCGGAAATAAAGTTGTCAGAATGGTATAGTATGGATATACAAATATACGTTTAACTATAGCCCTTAAATATAGTGAAAATGTTCGGCTCATTAGAGTTGCAGGCAGATCCCATTAAATGTATATGTACAATTATATATTATGCGGCCAAGCATATTAATACATATGGCCGTATTAATGGACGGGACGGAGTTTAAAATAAGTGGCCAATGTACTATAAAGCAAGGACTCGGACAACCAGAGGTCAGCCAATGGTCAGTCAGTGTGGTATGCATACACGTCTGCTTACTGACGAATTCGCGGCATATCTTTATACACAGACGAGAATGTTTCGTCTGTCTGGATCTGTAATGCTTCGGAGAACTTCGGATTTTTGTTCTTTGTTTTTTAGGAAGCAGGAGAGAGACTAATAAAGTATGCCCACTGTTAATCATTAATCGGTTGCTGGTGAACAGTGTGGCTTTAACGGTGGAAGAAAAAACACCCGGATGCGTCAGACTATTATTACGAAGGAATATAAGAGTGGTAAAGGAAAGACACGGATGATGCAGATGATCACACAATAAGTTCTGCCGATTTGGAGGGCTGAAAGTGACCGGTTATTTTGAAGAAGAAATATCACATTGTTTGATCTCGTTTCTCGCGCGATTATGCAGTTATACAACATACATAGCGGTTGGTTGACATGCGAACAATTTGGGTAGTTTTGATAACTGTGGATCGAAACGGAACGAAGGAACCAAATTATGTAAGTGCACCTGTACTCTTTAAAATCCATTAAGCAAACAAGTGTGAAAAGTTCATGAAGGAATATGGATAGCAATAAATTGTCCGAAATGATGTTCGTGATTTACAGAACAAATGGTAACCTTTACACACTTGACGTGTTCTTACATGGACACTGAGCGAGGAGTTTGTGAGGGCAGCTAAAGACTCGTCTTCAATAATTGGTAATTTGACACATGATATAGACACATGATTGTCTTATACTTTTTTATAACTAATACTCAACTAAAGGGACACGCGGTATTCTTGATATCAAACACTAAAATTACAATCTCAATTTATTAATCCAGTTTGACTTTAAAGCAGCTTGCTTGTGTTATAAACGGTAAAAGTTGATGTTTTCAAATTCTTCGTTATTCAAGCACGATATATAGAGAATATTATGTCAGTGCCTTTTACCATCAAGTTTATTAGGCGAGGCTTAGAAAACGTTTTCTGAGAGCCCTCGCCATTCTTAGTTTTCTTAGAAAACGAAGATTGGCGAGGGCTTCTTCGTTTTCTAAGCCTCGCCTAATAAACTTGATATATTAGGCGAGGCTTAGAAAACGAAGAATGGCGAGGGCTCTCGCCATTCTTCGTTCTTCGTTTTCTAAGCCTCGCCTAATAAACTTGATAGTAAAAGGCACTGACATATTATTCTATTTATCATGTAGATTATCTATTTCACTATTATTTCACTAGCCAGTATACATGATTGTGGGAAATGTTATTACATTTTTTTCTCAGAATGTTACGCTTATCGAGGACGCCGCCATGTTGTTGTTTTTTGTTTGTTTGATGACGTCAGGCAACGTTACGTGCATGACGTCATATAACGTTACACACAGTAAACGCCGAGTGATTCCGCATTGTTTTGCTTTATTTGTCAGTGCCTAATAAAGCAAAATGTATTATGTCACCCCTTTAGTAGGCAGAGAAGTGCATATCTGCATGATAAATATGTATACATACGCATAAGCAACACTTAGTATAATATATGCAAAAACAATTTACTTTGAACTATTTGAAAAATTATAAATAATGTTTTGCACATAATGCAAGTTATGTAGTAAAACGAGTTTTAAAAGAAAAACACAATTGCCTTGAGTCCCTTTAATAAAGGGGATGCGTTTTTTCCATTGCGTACAGTGCAACATGGCACACTATGGTGATAACATGACTTGATGTTAAAGGGACACACTGCAACCTTGATTTTTGTAAAACTCGCGGCGTCCCGTTATTTTTTCTACATACATTGCATTTGTTCATTCATTAATATTAATTATAAGAATAGTGAAAGCAATTTGTTTTGCATATTGTTTGCTGTTGATTAAATTTCACCATTAATATAGTCAAACCTTTGGTAGAATAAGGAAGACAAGTTGAAAAAGTCAAAATTGTATTTAAAATATGCAAGCAAGTTTAAAGTCAAAATGATACTGGATTAATAAATCGAAATGCAAATTATTGCTTGATGAAAAGAGTGCCGTTTTCCCTTTAACATGTTACATGACTTGACGGAATAGACATGCATTCATAAACACTGTCAGCAGTTTGAGGGAAAATCCTTCAATTTAGACTAGCATGCCAACGTGTTCAAAAATATTCCCCACTTTATTTAATATTATGATACTATTTGAAGTGTAAACTCTATTTGCTTGTTCTTCTGTTTGTCGGTAGGTATGTGTAATTGCTTGAAATGCTTTTAACACAAGTATTTCCATTATAATTACAGATGCTCGCCGAAGGTCAGTTCTACTTGCCAGCGTTATCAGTCTCAGCATACGCATGTGTGTGCGACATGCGACGTGCGAAGAATGTCGGAGATATGGTACGTACATGCACCGTGGCATGCGATGTCGTCTGCCAACTGATAGGAAGCCGCAAATAAAGGGAAGGCACGAAAAGCTGCCCCACCAGTCATCTCCATCACACAAGAGGTCCTTAGATTAAGGTATGAACTCTTATTTAAATACTGAACTTACGCTGATCATTTCTTGCTAACCAATATTTTATATTCGATGCAGGATTTTATTTATAATTCTAAATATATTTAAAATCAAAAGTAATCAGGTTATTTATTGATCATCATCAAGAACACAGTCACCTGGTCTGCAAGTTTTGGTCCGCGTTTTAATCCGTTGACTTGTAGGCTTGTTGCATATGGTTCACTAGCCTGTATACATGATTGTGGGAAATGTTATTTACATTTCTCTCGGCCTTGGAGATATGATCCAAATAAAAGGTATGTATATGTCTTGCTCTCTTGAACTCTTATTCGTTATCGTTTATTTGATCTCTGGCCAGCGTCCGCCATCTTGTCTGGGATTACTTTTTGTCGTTAGTTGTGTCGGCGATCCATATTTATACTGGCGAGTCGTTTTCGTCAATTACTTCATATATATATATATATATATATGTCTTATTCACAATCGGCATACGTCTAATTACACCAGGTGTATTTGGCGTACGTGTATTTACACAAAGGTGCATTTACACACATCTGTGTTTCGCAGGTGTATTTACACCAGTCTAGCCTCTGCATATGTACTAAAGCCTACAGTTCCCGCCAAAAGTTCAAATGTGTACCCAAGGCCACGGTCTCGTCTGACATGGGTTCATTGAAGGGTCAATGTGTCAGCTGATTAGGGGATTTCGTGGGAATACATGAAATGCACACATTATGGCGTCGAGGTATTTAATACACAACTTCAAACATATACAGACAAGAGCACCATTATTATTCGCCAGCATGGAACCTGCGAATATATTTGTACTTTCGTTTTGTTAGTGTACTGGAAAGAGAAGTAATAAATGAGGATCATTTTTTATTGAACAAATGTTGACATCATTTTAATGTGTGTTTGAATGGAGTCATTTTCTAGCACATGTTAGATTGTGTATGACATCGATTTGTAGTGGTGGAGGCAGACCACTCACTTATTCCTGGGTAGACCCATTGCTGTATACCTCACTGGAAGGATGCGACTTATTATAAACATTTATTATATACCTATCAATAATATATACATTAGTACCTTTATTTTCTTACAATGGAATACAACAACCCGTATCACACTACGGGTTATCAGTATGCTACTAAAAATAGATTTTGGAAAATGTCAGATTGGAATGTTGGAGATTGCCCAGCTAGTAATACATTAAGAACAATGGATGTTTTAACATGAAATGTGAACTATCAGAATTTTTGTTTGTGCGTTTGTGAACATTGTGGTGTTTGAAGAGAATGTAGCGACACAGCCAAACAATATGTATTATTGAGAGTTCTGAAAAACATGGAAAAGGGTGATGGAATTATCAAAGTCGGATGATAAACAAAGAAGATATGATCATTTAAAGGTAATGCTGTTGAAACGGATATGGAAGCCGCCATTTTGAGAGCTATGCATAGTTCTCAAAATGGCGGCTCCAATATCTGGAACAACCTTCAAATGGTCATATCGTTTTTGTTTATCATCCGATTTTGATAATTGTTTCACTATTTTCCAAGTTTTTCAGATCTCTCAATAGCAGAGCTTGTTTGGCTGTGTCGCTACATTCCCTTTAAGTTGAATACCCCATGCTAGAGGGCGTGAGAGGCGTTGCACCGTGTATTACCTTGCATGAACAGACTCAATAAAACCGACTCTGCTACTTTTCTTTCTTGTTTGTGTTCGTTGCTTCCAAGGGATCACCTTTCCAGTATATATTACATTAACAGTACTATGAGACACAGATACAAAATCCCAAAGTCGGACTAACATTAGAACTCGTTGTTACCAAGGGATGCCAGACTCTAGAATAACTTAACAACTGGTATATCAGACAATCTCACATTAGAACTCATTCTTCCCAGTGGTGTCCAGACTCGGGAATTACGGACGACATCAAATATCAGACAAACTTACATCGGAACTCATTCTTCCCAATGGTGTCCAGACTCGGGAATTACGGACGACATCATATATCAGACAAACTTACATCGGAACTCATTCTTCCCAATGGTGTCCAGACTCGGGAATTACGGACGACATCATATATCAGACAAACTTACATCGGAACTCATTCTTCCCAATGGTGTCCAGACTCGGGAATTACGGACGACATCATATATCAGACAAACTTACATCGGAACTCATGCTTCCCTATGGTGTCCAGACTCGGGAATTACGGACAACATATATAAGACAAACTCACATCAGAACTCATTCTTCCCGTGGGCGGTCAGATTTTCTATTCGCAACTTCTCGGCAAGAAGTTACACGAGCTAGGTACCGTGCGTGAGTCACACCAGCTACCGTGCGTGAATTGACCGTCTTGCCGAGCGAACAGATGCGAGTTTTACCTTTTACTGGCATCTATTTTAGAAGATGTTTTATCTTCATCGAACATCTAACCAAGGCATAAACCACATCTTATAGGAATATGTACGCATGTATCCAATTTTAAAACTACTACTAGTTTTTCAATATTTTCGGAGTTTCCAAATCTTTTGTTAAAGGATTTTTTTTTTGTCAACAGTTGACAACATTACACAAAGTTGTACAACACATATTAAAGGATCAGAACGGAAGCAGAATTGCGAATATAATTATTTTCCTTCAAAATCATCTTCCAAATCATTCTAGCGTGCACTCCCACGCATACTTGAGCTATCGGATTTCAGTAATTGGTAATTACGGTTTACGGAAATCGACGATTGCTGGTTGGCCTTTCATTGCCTGCCTACAGAAACAAGCCCTAACAGCAATTACATACTACTATCTTATTGTGTGGGCTGTTGCAAGATTACTTCTTTAATCGGGATACAGCAAGCAAGCATCGTCCATCGGATGGGGACGCAAGCTGGGCGGTCCATTGTATGGTTAAAGAATACTGTAGCATGGTCACTGATATCTTTGTAATAGCACAGGTGTAAACCGTTTAATTGAAAATAACACCTGTCAGAATAAATTGTGTAATACAACTACCAGATAAATACAATGAAATAGGAATATGTCGTTAGTAAGAGTAGGGCATGTTCGCGGAGTAGGGCAGATGCCCGGATTGCTATGTATACGTCCCCGCTCTCTGAGGTGACGTATTCCTGTTTCTTATGTATTCGCCTCTCATATATATATGGACAAGGTGTACATTTCACCATGTATGTACGGGGCTTAATGCCGTTTTTAACAATATTTCGCCATTAACTACTTGCAGTAGCGCGATCAATGCTCAACGTTGTATATATTATATATTAGCCATAAGTGTATCTGACACACAGACTAAAGATCAACGACATTGTTATATATATTATATATTAGCCATAAGTGTATCGGACACACAGGCTAAAGATCAACGAAATTGATATCGATGACATTGCTGTTGTCCACCCTTGCGTGGGAGGCAGGTTGTAATGCTAACGTCCGGTGCATATTACTCGTTAAGGACATTTACTGCATGCCTTTGGCTTAAAGGTGGAAGACAAATACATCATCTGTTGACAAGATTCGAAAACATCGCCTATGAGGAAAAGTCTCCACTCTCCAAACAACTTGGTTCAACCATTTGGTTCACCTCAGTTTTCAGCTCTAGTCTTGATCATCTTCGACGCTTGATTGTAAATTCAAACGTATTGACCTGACCGTTTGTGTAAAAAAAAGAAAATAAAATAAACCGGAAACACTTGTCCGTAATTATTATTTTTATAACAGTATTCATGACAATCCACATTTAGTTCGTCGATATAATCGATTCTTTTTTTTATTTTATTTATTAATTTATTGTCTTTCTGCCGTTCTGTATATCTTCGATAGCAGGTGCGTCTGTATCAGCCAATCAGAAACGATACCAGAATCCTTGTTAAAGTCAAACTTGTTTTAGAAGAATATTCTAGACGTCTGCCCTGTAAACAAGCAAGCGTCGCAGATGATCTAAACTATGTTAGCTCTAATATGGCTTATGGCATGGTCTGTTGTCCGTCGTCCGTTAACTTTTTTGTCAATACTATAGCACCTTCATTTTGTATTGCCAGAGTTTAATATCCATGACAATCCGTATTTCGGAAACTACCAATTTCGGATAATAAACATCTGAGTACTGGTCCTTGCGTTACTCCAGCACCTTCATTTTTACCAAATTTGTCCAATGTCTTAATATCATTGAAATATTGGATGAGTTCGAAAATGCATTCTCCTCTTGGCACATATGGCAGAGGTAGTTTAAAACTTAGACCACACACACGCGCACACGCACGCACGCACACTCACATACACACAAACGTTTTAATATATGATTATGTACTATAAGGTCGTCGTGTGTCCCGTTAATAACTGTGATGACCGGGTCACCGCCCAAAATGTACTAGTGTGATAGATTGAGACCTCTGTTTTAAATATATATATGTTGTATACGTTAGACCTTGGGTCTATATATACATCATGAAGTTATTTTAGTGTCCAAATGTCCATGGGCAGACATAGCGATCTAGTTATTTTTCTAACGACTTTTTTTATTTTACGAAATATTGCCTATAAAAATCTGGATTTTTTAAGAACAAATTTAAATAAAACAAATAGTGACCTATTGGCATTTCGCATCACGAGTTAAACAGTTCGGTACGGACAACTTTCCTAGTTTCACCGTACGTGGAAGAAACATAAACTAACTTACTAACTTGTGTTATAAATATGGCCATCTCAGCTTTAAAGGGAATGTAGCGTCACAGTCAAACAAGCTCTGTTATTGAGAGTTCTGAAAAACTTGGAAAAAGGTGAAAGAATTATCAAAATCGGATGATAAACAAAAAAGATATGACCATTTAAAGGTTGTAAAACGAATATGGGAGCCGCCATTTTTAGAACTATGACGTCATAGTTCCATATTACCATATATGGAATATTGATAATTATCATTTAAAACTAAGAAAACACTGCAAATGAATGATTTTTTTTACTGGTCATATAAAGCATTACTGCCATTAAGTATTACATATTTTTCATACAGTTGTTGTCATTTTTCCCCTATAAACCAGTAAATTTTCATATTTATAAATATTCCATATATGGTCATTTAGAACCGTGATGGCATAGCTCTCAAAATGGCCGCTTCCATATCCGTTTCAACAGAAACTTCAAATGATCATATCTTCTTTGTTTATCATCCGATTTTGATAATTCTTTCACTTTTATTCAAGTATTTCAGAACTTTCAATAATACAGATGGTTTGGCTGTGTCGCTACATTCCCTTTAAATAACAAAACCCAGTTTATGATGAAACCAAGTCATACCTATTGTAATAACGTGTATTTGTTATAAGTATTTAACAGCAGTTGTAGTGGTAATGGTTGGTTTCATCACCACCACCACCATCATATCATCATCATCATATCATCATATCATCACCATATCATCATCATCATCATATCATCATCATCATATCATCATCATCATCATATCGCCACCATCATCATCACCATCGGCATCAGCATCGTCATCTACATTTTTCCTACTCGCCAATAGCGGAAAATGGCGTGTTCTTTTGATCTGAACAGCAATGTGTTGAATATTAAATCAGAAATACTTCAAATACATTACACTAAGAATGCATTAAACCAGATTTTCAATACTCTATAAATATGTACGGTTCACGGTGTGGTCACTAGTTCGTTATACATGAACAAAATTAAATCGATGGTATGCGGTCAGTCTGCTCTCAGGCCAGAATGGACAATGTATTGAATGGTCAGTGCAGGAATTTATTGGCATAATGTAATGGTGACTTTCTATATGTACTCGCAGGGAGTTCAGGCAAAGGTATATTCAAGAGATTTAGCATAAAGGGACACATGCCAATCTTGAAGTGTTCGTCAAGCATTGGAATTAGCCTCTCCATTTACGGATCCAGTATCATTTTGACTTTAAAGGGGGCGCATCAGGATTTTTCTAGAAATATCTTAAATTATATAAATGTTCCAATTCATGATAAAACACTTATATCAATTAAAATATGATGTTCGAACCGTATTGTTAAGGTTTAAACTTTGAATACACCGTATAGCTAGTACGGAATTGGACGTAAAATGCTGAAATTAACCCTGGTGCGTAACCAAGGATAGCAGGTATTACTGTGCAGAATCAATTTCTTTGCAAATAAGGGATCATTTTTAGGATCATTTATTATGTTTGGGCTTTCAGAATAGAAAATATCATTATTTGTCTATTTAAAGTTGGACACCTGGACCCCTTTGAAAAGCTTGATGTATTCCCTTTAAATCTGCTTTCAATCCTTCGTGGTGCCACTGAGTTTCGTCGGTGTGACCTTGGGCATGACACTTTCCCTTAGCCTCATCCGTCGGATGGGGACGTAAACCGGGCGGTCCCATGTATCGGTCTATCCTCCGAGCAAGTTAAAGAACCAAAGGAATCTATTCGATAATAGGAGTAGGGCACGGTTCCCGGATTCCTATGAATCCTTCCCCTCTCTCTGGGCGGCTCTAATTAACTTATACTGTGTTGATGAGGCGTTAAACAACATTCAATTCAATTCAATTAAATCTGCTTTTTCGTTATTCTACTGTACGGTTGAATATATTGATGATGAAATGTAATCAACAGTTAGTAATATGCAAAACAAAATTTATAATTAATATTAATGATTGCAAAAATGCAATTTATGTAGAATCAACGAACGAAACGCCTTGAGTTTCTGAAAAAATCAAGATTGACATGTGTCTGTTTAAAGGGACTGGATGACCTGGAAGACGTAATTCAAATCAGAATAAAACCATCATAGGATTTTTCAGTTTCATATCCAATTTGCATATACACTAAAGTAGGTCCATTGATCCGTACGATTTAATTATTGTTAATAAAATAAATAAATACGGTGAGGTATTCATGTGTTGAAGTACTATCAAGTAGAGTGTTTTAAATTGTCACGGAAAACTAAGAAAACACTGTTTTTATTCCATACGGTTATACCTGTATCCCGTCGTTGTTATAACAATATGTGTCCACTACTACTACTACTACTGCTACTACTGCTACTACTACTACTACTACTATGCTACTACTACTACTACTACTACTACTACATTTTACCCCCAAATGTGACTTTGACTCGTAGAGGCACGGACCCGATTCTTTCACACCACACACCTGCTCATTGTGGTTAACATTTGTGTGAAGTTTCGCACCTCGTATTAAGAGTATGTTAAAAACAGTATGTATACACTTTACATATTAATTTATTTTCTCGAAGGGAAACAACTCGCGCGGTTTTAAATCGTGATGCATACAGAGTAATCTGGGCTTTGTACTATCGCTCTCCTCTGACTCCCGCTTTTTTTTTTCTCTCACTCTGCAGTTGTCACTCTTCGGTAGTGAAGAGAACAAATCAATGAGGTGAAATGTTATCGAGTATTTCGTAAAAGGCCAACAAATATGGAAGATTTTAATTTTCAGGAAGAGGAGTTGGATGAGGGGTGGTGGTATTTAAAAATTGAAACAATATCGTGCAGTTGTAAAGTCCGACGACACCTGTGACGTGATATACCGGTCATTTCTGCGTTGAAAACGAAAAAAAATTCAATAAAATTCATATTTTCTTTTTTTTTAAAAAGAGTGTACATGTAGGCCTATATATTTCGTGTAAGGATTTGTAACCCTATACCCACGCGATCCACCTGATACACACGAGTAAAACTTCAATTATGTCGTCTATCACGCCAAACTCGTATTTATCGTGATCACTGTAGGGGAAAGATGCACCGATTTCTACCCTAAATTAGCCACAAATCTCACTTTGACACATGTACATGAGCGATTTTATGATTTAAGAAAATGTTAGCGGGGTGGGAGACATTTTGTCCAAGGTAAAGCCTCGATCCAGTGGACTGTGTAGGGTAGGAAGAGGGTCAATTGGGGAATTGTTGAGGCGGGCCTTATAATAAGTTTTATGAACTAAACATAGATCGAAGTTGAGGCCGAGAGCGATTAGCAGACTGACTGTCATTAGACCGAGAGTGAAGATATCTCCTGCGTCCCATCACAGCACACATCATCTGATGTCTACAGAACCTGGAAGTCAAAAGTCCGCGGGCCGGAGCCGGAGCTGAGATAACACGGGATGCAACCATAATCCCGGTTATCGACGCGAAGGCCGAGTCCTACATTCGACAGAAGACCGAAGGGGGACAGGACGTCGGGTGGTGTGTGCGGCGCAGGGGTCAAACTGTGATGGGTGTGGCCCCAAAACCAGGACCCCGACCATATACTAGTAGCGGTTGTAGACAGCACCACCTAGCGGATGTAGGAGCCACCATCAGCCAGACAACACTTCACCGCCGCAGCCACAACAACACAGAGCGAAAGCGACACATCATCTACATACAGACAACAGAATCGCCATCACAGCAGCAGCACCAGATCAACCTACACACTCATCTAGAGAGGTCCAGACTCTATTGTGACCATAACGCTCAAGATACGTGTCTCCAGATTGCGCTTGTTCTGTATTTGTTGTCGGAGGGACTGTAAACCTTAGAACGATACACACACACACACACACACAAATAGAGAAACAACTACACAATATATCATATAATTGAAGTGAAGGTTGGTTAATGGATCATCAACACAGGATATGATATGTATAGCCGCTTCAGAGAAAGATGAAGGATATACGGGAATACGGGAACCTGCCTTACTCTTACTGACAGTGTTTTGTTTGAATGGTGTTTTACGTCATTTTTAGCACATGCTAGGCCATATACTAGTATGACGGTATTTTTTGTGGTAGAGGCAGACCATCCCATTTCTCCTGGGTAGTACCAGTACTGTATACCGCCCGCCATCCGTAAGAATCGACACTTTCTCACTTTACAAGTCGAGCTCTCATTGGGGTTCGAACCCGAATAGATTCCTATGTTAAACGTGCTCGGAGTTTACCTTCCCTTCTGACAGACGAGGCTAAGGTAAATTGACGAAACTCAGCGGCGCCAGTGAGTCTTAAACCTGGGTTCTTCGGTTTCAAGTTCACCGAGCTATCCCCTATTTACATGTAAATGTGTATATATATGATAAAAAAAAATCACCTCTGTGAACTGGATGAACATGCAATCCTAGACGTTTTGTGAATGTATTTTCCACTAACGGTTTATAATGAATATTGCACTTGATTTATTTCAATTTTTCATTGTAAATAACAGTGGGCATTGAAATCAACTTATAAGCTGATTTAAACATGTAGCCAAATTTTGAAAATAAAATGCGCTGTCAGCTTATTTGAGTGGGCCGTGTATATATCTTTGTCGCTATCGGAATTCCTTCTTCGTCACTGAACCGTTGCAGTGTTGAAGTCGTTCCAACTCGTTCATACTCGAGTATGTGTATTGCCAGTTATAGCATTTTATCCCTTGATTATCTAAAGAAACTAACCCGGCAACTTTACACTACAAAATCGTTTATTCAAATATGTGTTCAGGTCATAAAATAATGTATATGTGCTGATTAAAAAGTATAGGTTTATTCACGGATACTTACCGAGATTGAATATGTGTAAAATGAATTAAAACTCTTAAGTCGACGTTCAAGTTTTGAGTTTTGACTTGGCTGGCTAAAGTCGTTTAAATTGTGTTTATAGAGTTCAGATTTTCAAAATATGTAATATATATACTACTCGTCATCAGTAGGTTTATAAATGGTGAACACATGTTGTAAACTTAACCTGTTGATGGTGGGTTAGGGCGTGGGTTCAATCCCCAGCGTCGTCCTGCCACGCATGCAGGAGGTCGTGTGTTAAATCCCCAGCGTCCGCCACGCATGCATGAGGTCGTGGATTCAATCCCCAGCGTCCGCCATGCATGCAGAAGGTCGTGGGTTCAAGCATGCAGGAGGTCGTGTGTTCAGTCCCCAGCGTCCGCCACGCATGCAGGAGGTCGTGGATTCCAGCGTCCGTCACGCATACAGCAGGTCGTGGGTTCAAGCATGCAGGAGGTCGTGGGTTATATCCCCAACGTCCGCCATGCATGCAGGAGGTCGTATGTTCAGTCCCCAGCGTCCGCCACGCATGCAGGAGGTCGTGAGTTCAATCCCCGGCCGGGTCATACAAAAGACTTTTTAACAATGGTATTAGTAGCTGCCTCGTAGATATGCTAACTATATATCTAACAAATGTAGGTCAAAATGAATGACCTTCACCTACTTCCCGTACTTCTTTAATAGACATTGAAGTTTTATTTTATGTGACTGACAGTGCTTTAGCGGGGCATCCGTGTCATATGGACCCATTGTTTAGTTATGAAGTATGTCCCATCTGACCAATCCGTCAGATTAGACTTAAAGGGACATATCAAAATATTGATGTTTGTTAAACACGCGGTGTCTCGTTAGTTTTTCTACATCAGTTGCATTTATTAATCATTAATATCAATTATAAAAAAAGTTATAATAGTGTGGTATATGGGTCAAATTGTGGACTTATGAAAGAAAGCATCACACTTTGCATGTACTTTAAATAAAATACAGGAGACAGGCGTGAGGACCCCTCTATACCAGTATAATGAGGCTCTAAAAGGAGTATCCGATGTTTTTCAGATAAAAAATAATATACTGCTTTTACTGGAGCTGTCATCAAAGTAATGTATACTTATAATAACATTGTAAGTAGCATTGTATAATTGTACTATCATTTCAAATACATATGTGTAACCATAGCAACAACAGTGTTTGCATATTACTAACCGTCGATTATATTGCGCCAATATTATAGTTAAACCTGTGGTAAAATAAGAAGAAAAAATCAAAATTGTGTTGCATTATATGCGAGCAGGCAAACTGGTGTTTGATTAATAAATTGAGACGCTAATTTAATGATTGATAAAAACTAAAGATTGTCATGTGTCCCTTTAACACCAGGTCTAGCTCGCAAATGCAGTGCCGTGCACTACAGCGACTGTAAATTATTTCGAGGGCTGGCGTGGCGCAGTCGGTAGCGCGGCGGATTTGTAACCGGAAGCCCCGGGTTCAATCTTCCGTGGTGCCACTGAGTTTCGTCGGTGTGTTCTTGGGAAAGACTCTTTCCCTTAGCCTCGTCCGTCGGATGGGGACGTAAAACGGGCGGTCTCATGTATCGGTTTATCCTCGGAGCACGTTAAAGAACCATAGAAATCTTATCGATAATACGAGTAGGGCACGGTTCCCAGATTCCTATGTATCCTTCCTCCCTCTCTGGGGCGGCTCTAAATAACATATACTGTGTTGATGAGCCGTTAAACAACATTCAGTTCAGTTCTGTAAACTATTTCGCCTTAAGATTGTTGGTACGATTCGTTTTATACCTGGACCTTGGTCGGGTCTAAGTATCACCGGAATTACTCTGTACATGAGAGAAATGTATTTATTGTTCAAACACCACCGCCGTCTGAATAGAACATAATTCCAGTATTGTGCAGAGATTGTTAAATGTTTTATTTGAATTTAAATTGGGCGTCTTTCAGTAAAAGTTTTAATAGGCACGTTTTGTACGTTTATTGTGTAGTGATTGTTAAGTATTTATTTGAATATTGGGCTTCTTTCATTAAGATTTTAAATACGCATTTATTTGAATAAGTTATGTGTACTCTTATTGCGTATAGTGTCCGCAATATTGGACACTTCAAACATGATCCTATGAAAACAAAGTGTTCAATGACATACTGGGTTTTAAACAAATACACATATACACTCAAGTGATATGAAAACGCAACACGGGAATTTCCGCTATATATTGTATGTACAATATGCTGCTTTTAATCGAATGGTACATGGCTACGTAAGACCTTTCCTTTTGGAAAAAGTACTAAAACAACAAATAATACAGCAAATAGTATTCCTGCAATGTTTCATTATTCACAGATTACGCGTTTGGCTCAATCATGTGAGCAAACTTAGGATGCAAAATTTTGCAAACTATTTACGTTAAATACAGTACTGAACTAGCTCAATTTTTCGAAGAGCAACTTCAACATTGATGAAGTTCTTGTTACAAAGTTTAGTTGATTAAAACGTCTACAACATCACAGTTGTGTCCTTTCTCTAGTTAACTGCAATTTTTTTTTTTTAAAAAACATCTTGGGATTTCTTTGGAATATTATGTGCAATTAAGTGTGCAGTATATACAATATATAGCGGAAATTCCCGTGTTGCGTTTCATATCTCTTAAGTGTAGAGCACGGTGTCATCAAGTTGAAACTAAGTAAAATCTGAGTCTGCAACTTTACCGTATCCGTGGATTCAACAATTTCAGATATCCGTATTGTGCCCCTACGTGACACATAGAACCACTAGGACTATAAATAAATTATAAGACAGTCACTATCTGTATATTTGTTACACTGTATCGTCGTTGTTCTTGCAAAAGCTCGTATGTCAATTTTTGCTACTTTTCAGGAGACACTTAAAACTGATTAAATACAAAATTAGTTCGAATCTTTGGAATATGTGAAATGTTTTCATGTTTGTGTTATTTTGAACTTAAATAAAAAATAAATGCAATAATAATATGGGAAAATAGGATTATGCAGGGATTCAGGTTCCAGAAGTGTTAGGAGCATGTCTCATAACTGTATAAACCGCGTAGCATGCGAGAGGTCGCGGGTTCAGTCCCCGGCTGGGTCACAAAAAATGGTACTAATAGCCTCGTTGCTTGACGTTCAGCATAGACGTGTAGTGCTAGGACTGGTCGGTCCGGTGTCCGTATAATGTTGCTGGGTAGGGTAGCACGTCAGGTGTCTACGGCGTGGTATTCCCAATGTGCTGAGCACTACACAGTTGAGCATTGAGCTCACTGCTACAAGTAGACACTGTCATCATATGACTGAAGAAAGCTAAAAGCAACGGTAAACCCCAAACATTCACCCATACCTAAATGAATATGACTGTCTAATATATAAGTACTAATGTATGAGTATTTTTCTCATTATATATGTACTAATTTATGGGAATAATATATGTAAACCCGCAGACGTATTAGGTAAGTAGTTAGCTTGTCTATATTTACAGAGTTGAATCATACGTATATATGCTAGGGAATCTGTGTCATATATCGGGGTTTGTCTCATATATCGGAGTATGTCTCATACATCGGGGTTTGTCTCATATATTGGAGTATGTCTCATATATCGAGGTTTGTCTCATATATCGAGGTTTGTCTCATATATCGGAGTATGTCTCATATATCGGGGTTTGTCTAATGTATCGGAGTCAGTCTCATATTTCGGGGTTTGTCTCATATATCGGAGTTTGTCTCATATATCGGGGTATGTCTCATATATCGGTGTTTGTCTCATAAAGGAGTTTGTCTCATATATCAGGGTTTGTCTCATATATCGGGGTTTGTCTCATATATCGGAGTTTTCTCGTATATCGCAGTCAGTCTCATATATCGGGGTTTGTTTCATTTATCGTAGTATGTCTCATATATCGGGATTTGTCTCATATATCGGAGGTTGTCTCATATACGGGAGTTTGTCTCATATATCGGAGTTTGTTTCATTTATCGTAGTATGTCTCATACACGGATTTTGTCTCATACATTGTAGTTTGTCTCATATCGGAGTCTCTCATATATCGGAGTCTCTCTCATATCGGAGTCTTATCTGAGTCGCTCTCATATAGCGGAATCTCTCGCATATATCGGAGTCTCTGTCATATATTGGAGTTTGTCTCATATGTCGTAGTATGTCTCATATATTGTGTTCGCAATTGTGGACTTTTTTTTTGAAGTCTTGTTTTATAGAGAATTCTTCTCATACACTGGATTTCACGTGCCTGCACTTGGCAGGTTTTCTATTTATTTTTAGCATTTCGTGTCTTCTGAACTTGCAAGTTATTTTGTTTCGTCATCTGAATTCTCCGAAATCTCTTAACAAAACCCAAGAATAGCGTTTTGAATAAATAGTTTGAGAGCGTACGAGTTTATATATTACCGCCGTGGTAAGTTTCGCGCAACCGTTCAACGCTACCGTCCATCAATACTCGACAATCGTCGGGATGAATACAATTCGGCTTGATAATAATGCTTTTGGATCATTATACCTGGGTGGGTGGGTGAGTGGGGCGGGGGCGGGGGCGGGGGCGGGGGCGGGGGCGAGGGTGGCACGAGGGGGTAAAGTCGTACTACTTAAGTATCTGTGAATGTCACGTGGGTTAATATAACTGAGAAACTAACTTGATTAACTTGATTATTTTTTAATAATTAAAAACAGATTAAACAGTTTCATTTTAAATAATCAGATACACGGTTAAAGAATGTCCGGTTATGAAAAATGAAAAACAGCTTAGCATGCATTCGGGCTTTATGCTTAAACACATCATTATTCCATATATATGATAACAAATCACAGTTTCTTCTATCTCGACTACTCGACCCCATGTGGTTCCCATGCAATAATGGGATCACTGCTTACCCAGGCAGATGGGTAAACCCAACACCCCCGCCCCCCACCTCCGTCCCCACCCACATGTTCATTTTGTCATATTTGTCATCCCAATATTGTTTCAAGTGCTACTTGAGAGGTGGCAGAAAACAGTTATCGTGGCTCCAGTGAAAAATGGTGTGTTTGTAACAGAATTTGCAGCAACTCTGCAGTTCTGCAGGTGAGACAGTTCTATAGGCCCATTTTGCGTTTCTTTTTTTATCTATATGTAATAGGAGGTTATGCCTGGAATATCCATTCTGTTTGCGCCATATTACCTGTTTGTGTCGGTGCGACGTATTAAAACCCCAATTCAATTCAATACAACGGACTCATCGCAATAGCTTGGATATTTTGGGTACAGTGTACATATTATAATGCAATATGCTAAAAAAAAGTATAACAGCAACAAAAACATGAAAATACATATTCGCGTTAGATCTACTTAAAACGTAAGCCTATTTACACAAAACTTAATAAAAAAATCTCATGTATTCTTTGGAATGCATTGATCAGCAGTTTAACACCATCTATACAAGCTTTTATAAGCAGTTTATCGCTATTCAAAATTCCAATCACTCAACATTAAAGTAAATTCTATTCATTGAGACGATACCCGCAGAGACTAAAAATACACCTTTACAAATCATACACTTATGTACAATAAAAGGGCTTTATACACGTCTATTCGAATGCAATATAATCCCATATTTTAAAATGGAACGCAATAGGATTTCGGAAGGTTGACAGACATGCGAAATCGGGTGATAAAAGGGGTATAAGAATTTCAATAAAACGAGTATGGACTGATATTTGCTTACTTAATTGGGTTATAGATACTGAAAACTCCAGCAATGATCTGTCACATTTTTTAAAACAGGTGCTTGATTCATAATGAGATTAAAACTAAACGTATAGGGAGAAAATGCCGAAAAATAAAACATACTGTCGGGGTATATTAACCAACGTGTATATATACGTGATTCCCTAGTTCATCTTTAAGTATGGCTAACACCAGTCTTAACAAGTTTTAAACATGTTTTTCACAGATGAATGAGCAAAGCTTATGAAGAAAAAAAAAGCAGTTTCAGTCAGTGATTTAAGAAGTACGTCTCCGTTTCAGCGTACCTCAACGTGAATAAATGTCACCTCATGTAGGAATTCACTTATTTGTCTAGCTTTAACGTATTGTTATTAGTATATGCCCATTAAATTGATTAATGTCCCAATAATATTTATTTTCTGTTTGAAGGATAAATATTTCAATTTCTGCTATAGACGTACATTGGGTGGTCCTATGTACACTAGAGTCTGTGCATAGCTTTCACATCCGATTTCCGAGATGTTGAGATTTTCCAGGTGTTACTCTGTCTTTATCCTCAGTCTCTGTATGAAAATTCAAATTATTTGATTATAATGTAGTATTAAGAGTATAAATCAAGACAGTTGATTCGTTAAAACATCAACTAAATTCAGTTTAAGGTAATTCTCGATTCCTCTGTGCCTACCCTATGTCTCTCTTTCAGAGCATTGCATTAGTTTCCTCCCCTTTACGTCGTCCGTCGGAAGGGGACTTAACCGGGCGGTCCCGTATATCAGAACCTATCCTCCGATCACGTTAAAGAACTATAGCATCTATTTGTTAGTAAGAGTTAGGAAGGGTCCCGGATTCCTTTGCAACGTTCCCTTCGCGTCATGGCGTCTCTAAATAGCCTTCAGATCAATTTCTTCTTTAAAATTAAAACGGGTACAGAAGCTATGTTCAAAACAAACAAATGACGTGAAGCACCATACAAACAAACAATCAAAAAGACAGTTCCCCTCGCCGGCGTAAACAGGGCGTGTTGATGATTCGTTAAAACATCAACTAAATTCAGTTTAAGGTAATTCTCGATTCCTCTGTGCCTACCCTATGTCTCTCTTTCAGAGCATTGCATTAGTTTCCTCCCCTTTACGTCGTCCGTCGGATGGGGACTTAACCGGGCAGTCCCGTGTATCAGAACATATCCTCCGATCACGTAAAAGAATTACAGCATCTATTTGTTAATAAGAGTTAGGAAGGGTCCCAGATTCCTTTGCAACGTTCCCTTCGCGTCATGGCGTCTCTAAATAGCCTTCAGATCAATTTCTTCTTTAAAATTAAAACGGGTACAGAAGCTATGTTCAAAACAAAAAAACAACAACAATGCAACAGCAATACGTGTATTTAAAGGGGGTGCATCGGGCGTTTTCTAAAAAAAAACTCTAAAATAATAGAAAAAGGTCCCAATACATGAAAAGGGTCACAACAATCAAAATATGGGGCTGTCACCGTGTGTGTGTTCAGTTCTAATAAATTAAATTCACCATAACTATGCTTTAAATGGAACTGGAGCGTCAATTTCTTAAATTACCGCTAGTAGCACATATTACTTTGTGGAATGAACAGGCTCATCATTATGCTTTAGGCCCATGTTTATGGTCAGTTTTAAGACGGACCCCTAGACCCAACTTGAATACTGATATTTTCCTGTGAAAGTAGATAACCCTGTTTCGAACCCCCACATAAATGTGATATGCCAAATGGTATATCGAATGACCAGTATACTTGGTTTTAAAACTGGATATATCATTAAAACGCACGCTAATATTTCGTTTCCAAATACGTTCGTATTACAAACTTAGGTCGTTAAAGTTTTTATTTAAATGATTTCGACTAGGCTAGCTGAGTAAAGGTATTTCAAAATCACGTATTTCCCAAGATTTGCGATATCAGTTAAAACGCTTTGCACCTGCTCGCTGTATGGCTAGTTCAAGAAGACGTTATCTTCTCTTGTCCGAAATTAGGGTTACTTCAGTATTGAAACGATTGGCTTGGCGTAGTCAAGCGATAAACAACGGGTTTGGATTGTTCAAATATGTGGCTTTTGTGTTCATCTGATTTTACCTGAAATACGAGTCTCTTACACATACCATTATAAATACCGTTCACCTGTATTTGACAGTCCGCACACAAGTTTGTGTAGTTGTTAAACTTGTTAAGCGCTCAGCTAGCGGCTCTTTTGTTCGGGGTAGGTCAATCGCGAATCCGCCTCTTTAGAATTTGTTAAGACTTTTGAAATAGCCTCTGTGTGATTCGTTTTAAAGGCTAGGGGTTGTAATTATACGTTTTTGAAATGTGGACGCTTCGCTGTCACGTGACACTGTTCCGATTTATAGGAGATCCGCTGTCTTAAGGTTTATTGAAAGGAAATGACAACGGTAAAAAATAACTCAACCACAATAAACAAGACGGAAAACAGTTAATCTTCCTTTTAATGTAACCGCTCAAAAAGTAAGTGTTTCAGTTAAATATGTGTGTAAAGGAATGTGTAGTCAAACTTGTTCAAGTGTTCGATAAAGACTTCGTTGATAATCCGTAGAGGATTTATTACATTGCGCATGCGTAATACCACATCGCGTTCAAAATCTTATTATACCCATTCATCGATGGGCACAGTTTCGACGTATTTGAGGTGTTATTATATTTGTTCAGGAAGCATGAAGCAAGTAGACGCGCAAATATACACAGTATTTGGGAGGGTTTCCATACCAGGCTTTCGGGCGTGTTGGATACAAGTCGACTGAATATTACGGAGTCAGCAGGCGACATTTTGGAGTTCATTGCGACGGAGATCGCTTCCGCGCTTCTCAAAAACCCGCGCTACATTTTTATCTCAGGACACGTGATAGTCAAAGATTTATTTAGGATTAATTTCAACTTAGGGATTTGTGTTTGAGTTGGAACGGGGTATCTAGGTGATTTTGATTTTATGTCGTTTGATGGTTTACTCTACCTGATAGGAAACTTTAGTCGTGTAGGAGATTTTGGACCGACTCCAACACGGATTTTGGCTCGGTGTAAGACATTTTTTTCTCTTTAATGCTGATAGTTTATTCATTGTTTGAAGGAATTTCGCAATACCATTGTTACAATGGATTTAAATAGTTATAGGATTACTCAACGCGTATTTATAGAAAGAACACCGACTGTATTTCATTATATTCATCGTACGATTTTGGAGTTGTAAAACTTTATTTGATGGGCTAGGTTGGAGATAGCAATGCTATATTGTTATAGCTGACAAATCATACTACAGTGTACTGATTTTACTGTATGACAATTTTCACCTGAGGCTCATATTGGTGATAAAGATATTTGTAAATTTGTCGTCTGCTCGAGGCGGCATTTACGGCTGATAATTTTATACATGTCGGTGTTTCTTTCATTTTACGTGGGGAATTCACAGGTATGCGAAAATAGTTTGAAGATAGGATAATTCAATATAATCGCTAAACAAATAATGAAACGTGAAATTATTGAGTTTCTGAAAAGGCGGGAACAATCGAGGGACAATCGATACGATTACTAGTTGTAGGTGCGGTCTGTAATCCCGCGATTCACGCTTGCAATGAGATTCAAAAATCACGTGATACGATTCTTTTAGAAAATTGCAGACGACAATTTCTAAAACGTTGTACCATTTGGTTAATTTAGCTACAATGAATTCGAAAATGGAAATAAACTATAAAATTGGAACATGATTGGAAAAAAACGCTATTCTTGGGATTTTTGAGTTCTGGAAGAATTTATGGATGAGGTGAAATTTTGGGATGGATTTGAGAAACGTATTTGGATGAAGGTTGGATGGGTTTGTGTCTCGTCCATGTGTTAGTGTTTATCATGACTAGATCCACACTCATCCAATAGTTCGTCTGTTTATCTTCATTTTATTCTCTGGAACTTATTCGTTCTTTCGGTTTGGATTGGAACATTTCCGGTGAAAGATGGCGGTTGTGTGGGTGTTGCTTGTTCAATATTGCTGACTATAGCAGAAAATAAGGAGGATTTGAATTGTGGTGCTTTGTGTTTCATTCTACATAACCTGTATGCACATTGTGTTGTTTTAATAAATCTTGACACATTTATCTGTATCCGTTATCCGTTTTCTGTTTGAAAAAACACACACACAAACTTTACCGATAAAACAAAAAGTAAATATATATGTTTAGATGACTAATATATCAATTCAAGCACGACTCAAGCTGTAACCCATAAATAGTTTCTACTTCATTTGCATTTAAACTATGCAACATGCTGAACTTAGGATTGTATAATTTGTGGTCGAGATAATGTACATTCAGAGCTTTGAATATAACGACCTGTTGCGTAGTGTATTCTGTTCCCATCCTACTTAAACAAAATCACGTTTAAAGGGGACACATGTCAATACCTTTGATTTATTTAAATATCTCGACGACCCGTTATTTTTTTTTTTTTCCTACATCCATGTATATTAAATCAGTTATTAATACTTACCTGAATATTTCAGAGCAAACATAAAGTGTTGGTTATATTGCAATAGTAATATATTTAAACCTGTGTTAGAATAAAGAAATAAAAAAACGTTTACAGGCAAGCAAGATAATATAATATCTACGTTCTTATTCTTAACACTTGATAAATATTCATTTCCAGATTATCATGTGTCCCTCTAAGAACCATTTAGGATTATATCAGAATGGAGTACAGTGTTGAAAATCCTACACCCATGCACTCTTCCGGTCTGTGTGCATGGCTCCCGGGCAAGCGCGTGGTAATCGCTTATCCAGACAGAGGTGTAAATTCTCTCTCTCTCTCTCCCCCAACCCAATTGCAATGTTCTTTAAAGGTGGTATTCCTCGTCAGTTGATACACTAGCACGTTGATGGTGTTAAAACGACGATCGTGGCTCTGACAAATGGAGTGTTTACAATAGAATTTGTAGTTTCTTTTATTTTATTGCAAATGGGGATTGGGCCTGTTGTTCGTTCATTTTGACGCTATTTAACTTTAGTGTGTTTGTGCGCCGTAAAACCCAATTCAAAAATAATTCTGGTCTGTTAAATATACTGAAAAAACAAAGTTTAGCAAGCTCTTTTGCACATCTAGCTTAAATAAATGTAATGTTATTTTATATTGTGAAGTATTTTAAATCATCGGCATGACTTAGGCTGATCTTCTTCGCTTGCTATTTGTATTCCAATGTAAGTATCAGTTATCTCCCATTTAGTTGAAACATACTAGTTCACATTTAAATACAAATAAGGTAAAGAGCAAGAGTAAGTATTACAAAATAACTGTTATGGGTCTCAATTTATGGAAAAAAACCGCTAAAACAATCGACAATTTCCTTGCCATTATAAAGATATAGGGAACCAAAGTTTACCATTTTGTGAAATTATCTCCCTTTACATTGAAATAAGAGTGGAATTATAATTTCTGTAAATCATGTAGATTACCACATGTTGCTATCGTTTTCGCATAATTCTTTTGAAACGTATACAACTGATAATTATGTAAGTTATAATGCACATGACCTCTTCTACACATATCCGGGATTTATATACTACTCAAAATTTGCTAAGGATCACTTTTTTGCTGTCTAAATTTCTTGCTGAAATAAACAGCATTATTTCTATTTTACATGCAGTTATATAGGGCAGTGTATGGTCATGTGATCTCAATGATTCAAATTGTGGAATTGTTGAAGTATCATGTAAACTCCATGATTCAGACAGATAATTGTGTTTGTTTCTTTTCAATGTATATAATTATATGTAAACGGAAATTAATATCGTTATTGTGAATTAATTTCTAATAAATTTATATGGAAGAAAAAAAGAGTGATCCTTAGCAAATTTGGGGTAGTATATGTTATTGATTTGCTAAACTTGTTCTTGTAGATAAGTTAAGTGTAAGCCACTACATTAATAAAATAATGTGTGGAAAAAAAATAAAATATAAGTATTGCTAGAAATGGTATCGGTTATTTTAAGGTAGGAAAACATAGCAAAATAACTGGAATAGTCGGAGAACATGATGTGGCTTCATTTGTTAAGCATATAAAGGGCAGTTCTAGGACTCGTATGTAAGTGTGTGCTGTTTGGGGTATCATGCCATGTGTCTACGGCGTGGTATTCCAGTGTGGCAGCACTATAAAGTTGAGCATTGAGCTCGCTGCTACAAGAAGACAGTCTCTTGACAACTGAAATGTTGTTCAAACCCCATACATTATTATCACTGAACCCAGGCACTTAATTTGCCTTTTTTCCCCTTAATTTAAGATCTAAGGATTTTCCTATCGTCCATATCTTAATGTGCTTTGATGGAAATGTTAGAGTGGTACCCTCGGGCCTCGCCTGTCTAATGTATCTGTGTATCCCCTCGAGGTAGCCGATTGCGATATATTGCGATAACCGTAATTTCTCGTGTACAATTTGCAGATCGGATTTATAGCTCTAAATGTGTCATTGATACAGTGATGTTTTCATTAATTAACGTGGATACATCTTACTGTAGTGCAACATTTTTTTTTGATAATACCGTTACGGCTATATTCGACTTCTTTGTCGGCGTAACTTGGTAGACTCTTAATATGTCCGTGCATTTCAATGTCGTCGTTTCTGCGTACAGTGACTATACTTTCTATATACACTCACGAGATATGAAAACGCAACACGGGAATTTCCGCTATATATTGTATGTACATTATGCTGCTTTTAATCGAATGGTACATGGCTACGTAAGACCTTTATTGACAGAGTACGCGTTTGGCTCAAGCATGTGGCTCATACAACATTTTGCAAACTCTTTACGTTGAATACAGTACTGAACTGGCTCAGTTTTTCAAAGAGCAACTTCAACATTTATGAAGTTTTTGTTACAAGGTGTAGTGTGATTAAAACGTCTAAAACATAAGAGTTGTGTCATTTCTCTAATTAACTGCAACATTTTTTTTTACAAACCATCTTGGGATTTCTTTGGAATATTTTGTGGAATTAAGTGTGCGGTATATACAATATATAGCGGAAATTCCCGTGTTGCGTTTTCATATCTCTTGAGTGTAAATATTTGAATTTAATTTTAATATTTTATAGCTACATTCTGTATATATATTTCGCCCTGTTCATATTATCTGGACACGTTATTTTATCCGGCCGTTTATTTGACGCATCGTTATCCGAGCGGTCCCGTGTTTCCAAGTCATATATACGAACCATAATATTAATTTATTCAATAGTAAGAATAGGGCAGGGTTCTCGGCTTCACGTTTCCGTCCCCGCTCTGTGTGGGGCGGGGCGGGGCCGTTAAATAACAATTATTCATATTATGTTCATATGATAGTAACCATGGTAACATGTACGCACTATAATTCTTCTGTATTGAAATAATCACGATTCATACAAGATGTTAGGGTTTTGTTGCTTTATTTGTTATTGAAATGAGGGACTTCCATACTTCTGAAAAAGTCCCTGTTGAAATGAAATATGTTCAATCGTCGCAAGTAGCACCCTCGGGTCTGCAAATTGGCCATCTGTTCATTTGAAGAAATTTATTCAACAGACAGCCAATTACAATAGGTCAAATATCGATCACCTTCAGACTGGACGCCATTACATAAAAGGAACAAACGACAATCTCAAAGAATTGTGTCAGTAATGACATGGAGTGTAGTCCCTCCGCCATTGTAGCGAGAGGAGAATCCCTCAATCACACGGCATTATGTCTGGACTTGAGTAATGACAAATAGTTTTAAATTAATAATATTAATCCAATTTCATTTACACAAAAAAACACACATATATAATGTAAATATTTGTTTCATTTGTCTTCCTTATTTTACCATAGGTTTAAATATGTTATATGTGCATGATCATGATCACCACTTAATAACATGCAAAACAAATTTGATTTGAACGTAAATATACAATTCATGTAGACAGAACGCCGCACGTTATAACGAACACATCAAGATTGCCGTGTGTATCTTTAAAAACTTACGCTTTGCTTTCCGAGATTAGGATGTTGTTCTTCTCTCTGTTTTGTAAACTCAGGAACGTGATATTTTACTGTCCAAAGTGAATACACTGCGGAAACAAAAGTGTCGATAATAACTTTAAAACCCTCGTTAGTCTTTCTGCATAATATGCATTTGTTCAATCATTAATATTAATTATAGGACTGGTTAAAAGTAAATTGTTTTTGCATATTACTAACTTTTGATTATATTGCGCCAATAATATATTTTAAAACTATGATAAAATAACAAAAGAAAATGAAAACTCAACATTTTACTTAATGATACGCAAGCAGGTTTAAGTTAAAATGATACTGTCTTAACAAACCGCGATGCTGATATATAAGCTTGATAACAACTTAAAAATTGCCGTGTGTCCCTTTAATTGGTTTATAGATATTCATTATACATACTACTATTTTGGAGGTCCTTAATTGAATTATATATATCTTAAATTAGATTATAAGATATCAATAGTTCTCTGGAATTATGCCGGATATCCATTATTAATTAAAGATCTCAATACATTGATAATATATAGCTTATATTCGAAATATGGATATCCATAATTCATAATTCATTTATGGATATCCACAAATAGTGAATACGTAGTGAAAAAGCGCTCCATAGAAAATATATGTTTACACCTTAAATTAGAATATAATATAGCGACAGTTCAATAGCTCCTGGCATTTTGCCGGATATCCATTATTCATTTAAAGATCTCAATAAATTAATAATAGATAGCTTATATTCGAATAAGGAATATCCATAATTCATGGATATCCACAAATAGTGAATACATAGTAAAACGGCGCCCCATAGAAAATGCAAGTTCACTTTAATCAAGACCCGGATTTAGACAATCTTTCACATAACTTTCAGTACAGTAAACGTCTAGTTCAATATGACCCATTGACAGGATACGTGGATAATAAATCTTCAAACTGCAATTCAAATTTTGTTGAGGGACAAGTTTACATTCGCGTGGATTTTAATGGCTTTATTGATCGGTACGAACCTTGTGCAAACAGACCGCCTTGGTGTTCCCCACATGCGCCGACAATGCATACACTTATACTACTTGGTATAGGGTTTTATATTCATGTATGTACAATAGACTAACAAAGGGGAAATTGTTTAATAAATCTAACACAGATTTAGCTATGAACATTTGATATACTATATATTTATACTATATCAAATCCAAGAAAACCGAACTGGTTTTTATTGATGGGTTAAAAAGCCACTGTATCGATAATGTACGCTGTCGTAGATGTTAAAGTATATGGTGTTAGTTTTGGTTTAGCCTAGCCCCTAAAAGGACCCCTATGGTATGAATTAATTAATCTTTATCTATATATATTACGTTCTGTTGTGACTGTAATTTCTTCTGTAGCTTCAATTTGAGAGTAGAATCAACGTGAATTATAAACACCATTCCTAAAGAATTATAAGAGACGATAGCATTATACCTTAACATAAAACGTGAGTACATTTCGAATGTTTAAACTTGAAATAAAGACAGAATGTGTTAAGAAAGGTTGAGCGTTTTCATTCATTATGATGTTTGTTTAAATGGTGTTTTACGTATCTTTTAGCAACTGTTAGGCCATAATCGACACTTCCTCATTGTAAGTCGAGCTCCCAGTGGGATTCAAACCCGCAGCGGTGAGCATGGTGAAATGTGAGACAGTTTTAGACACAGCGTCTTTACTATCCCGGTCACGGACGCGCTTCATTCGCTTGAAACGAAACAAATTCAATTTATTGCGCCTTTATTCAGTTGTTTACTCTTTTTTTTAATTATATATATATATATATATATATCAAGAGTGACTTGTTTCACTTAAATCCACAATGCAGGTTACTTTATATCAAAACGGAAGTGCACAGCGTAATAAACCTAATAAAGAATAGCGAATACTAAACCATGGGTTCCCGTGAGGTTGCCGGGGTAGTAGAATACAACCACTGCAAATCCCGCTAGAGGCAAAGGGGTAGGACCCCACCCCATCCCTCCCAACACCACACACACCCTACCCTTCATGTGTATTTGTCATTTTGTATCATGCTCATTCAAGGTCTTCATCATGACACCACGTATGCAAACGTGGAAACGTGGCTCCATCGTAAATGGAGTGTTTGCTACATAATTTGCAGCAACTCTGCAGTTGTGAAGGTTAGAAGGTTCTAGGCCTATTCTCCATATTTTATCTTGACTGTGTAAATGGAGGATGAGCCTGGCATGTTCATTCCTGTTAGGCGCCATATAACCTTTTATGTGTTGTTGCGCCGTAATTCAATTCATATAAATAATGTATGTAAATACCTTTGTATCAAAAGGTCATTCACTAACAGAGTTCCTCAGAGCAAAAAAAAATCATGCAGTTTTATAATTTGCATGCAGTTGAATGGAAAACAGTCATTTGTTAATTTTCTGGAATTTATCATAGAAATCAGTAAGCCATAGGCCCATGTGATCATACAATATTATACATATACATTTTAACAGACATAGCAAGATCCGTACATACGTGTATTAACAAATATCAGATGCAAAAATAAACACAGTTATACTGTTTACTTCCTTTTAGAGAACAAAAACAGAAAATAAAAATAGAAACAGAACACGTCAGAATTTCCATTTTATTTCTATGGTATGAATTAATTAATCTTTATCTATATATATTACGTTCTGTTGTGACTGTAATTTCTTCTGTAGCTTCAATTTGAGAGTAGAATCAACGTGAATTATAAACACCATTCCTAAAGAATTATAAGAGACGATAGCATTGTACCTTAACATAAAACGTGAGTACATTTCGAATGTTTAAACTTGAAATAAAGACAGAATGTGTTAAGAAAGGTTGAGCGTTTTCATTCATTATGATGTTTGTTTAAATGGTGTTTTACGTATCTTTTAGCACCTGTTAGGCCATAATCGACACTTCCTCATTGTAAGTCGAGCTCCCAGTGGGATTCAAACCCGCAGCGGTGAGCATGGTGAAATGTGAGACAGTTTTAGACACAGCGTCTTTACTATCCCGGTCACGGACGCGCTTCATTCGCTTGAAACGAAACAAATTCAATTTATTGCGCCTTTATTCAGTTGTTTACTCTTTTTTTTAATTATATATATATATATATATATATCAAGAGTGACTTGTTTCACTTAAATCCACAATGCAGGTTACTTTATATCAAAACGGAAGTGCACAGCGTAATAAACCTAATAAAGAATAGCGAATACTAAACCATGGGTTCCCGTGAGGTTGCCGGGGTAGTAGAATACAACCACTGCAAATCCCGCTAGAGGCAAAGGGGTAGGACCCCACCCCATCCCTCCCAACACCACACACACCCTACCCTTCATGTGTATTTGTCATTTTGTATCATGCTCATTCAAGGTCTTCATCATGACACCACGTATGCAAACGTGGAAACGTGGCTCCATCGTAAATGGAGTGTTTGCTACATAATTTGCAGCAACTCTGCAGTTGTGAAGGTTAGAAGGTTCTAGGCCTATTCTCCATATTTTATCTTGACTGTGTAAATGGAGGATGAGCCTGGCATGTTCATTCCTGTTAGGCGCCATATAACCTTTTATGTGTTGTTGCGCCGTAATTCAATTCATATAAATAATGTATGTAAATACCTTTGTATCAAAAGGTCATTCACTAACAGAGTTCCTCAGAGCAAAAAAAAATCATGCAGTTTTATAATTTGCATGCAGTTGAATGGAAAACAGTCATTTGTTAATTTTCTGGAATTTATCATAGAAATCAGTAAGCCATAGGCCCATGTGATCATACAATATTATACATATACATTTTAACAGACATAGCAAGATCCGTACATACGTGTATTAACAAATATCAGATGCAAAAATAAACACAGTTATACTGTTTACTTCCTTTTAGAGAACAAAAACAGAAAATAAAAATAGAAACAGAACACGTCAGAATTTCCATTTTAATTTCACGGAGAAGGTGACTAGCATATATAAATATATCAATGTTATGGTTGATGTATTATACTTAATCATATCCATGTCATGAACATATAAGCACATACACATACGTTTCAAACAATCAAAAATGCTCTATTTGCATTTTCACACGTGACAAAACCACCACACCCAAATATACATGACTATGTGAAAATAAAATATTAAAATTACACACAAAACATTACAATTGGAAAGGAGAAAATGAGACATGGAATTACAATTACATCAAATCAATTCAATTGCGTTTTCCTTAATTCAAATGCTTTAAAAATACACACACTTAAATGTTTAATTTCTTTTTCATTTTTGCTGTAAAAAAGTTATTTTAATTTGAATATACTCGGTCGATTCCAAAAATATTTTTTGATATATACATTTCGAATGTCTTTCAAGTAAACAGATCGCAATCTAAAATGAAATGAAACTCGTCTTCAAGTTTGTTGCAAATTATACATATTCTATCTGCTATCTGTGACCTGACTCTGACTGGTTTCGTGTATGTAGATCTATGATTGAACAGTTACAAAAAGACAGTAAATTGTTAATTGCAGCACTTTAAAAAATGACCAAAATTTAAACATGGTCCTTGAATTATTTTAGGAGTATACTTTCGAGACGTGGGAACGTCACACCCTGTTTCCCCCACACCCGGCCCTTCACACACACTATATAGTGTCCTGTCATAAATTATTGTTTGCTTTATCGACAATCTTAAGCTCTGATCAATTATACTGACATAATACCGCAAAATCAATAGTCTCTTGTGCAGAGACCTCGGGGCGACAAACAAAATTAGCGACTCTTTTCAAATAAACAATTTGCTTTTGGCATTACATTCTATTAAACAATCAGAGGATTACGACAAACCTTTGCTTCTGTCGGAAAGTAGTTCTTTACTATATTATGACATGTTACGTCACTGATATTTGACCAACGGAACACAATGGCAATTTGCTCGAAAAGCAATAGACGTGCGAATTCGACTTGTCAGTGACAAATTCCTCTCGGCGCTTTAACACATGTAAGACCACTCCGAGAAAGATAAGGGTACAAAGGAATTCCGACTAGCTTTACTAATTAATTTCATGGAGTATTGGTATTTTTGATAAAGCATCATCACAATAGACTGACCAATCTAGATACACCTCTGAATTTTGGTTAGTGATAGACTCGGCCTTTAGATGTTCAGCCTAGTTTAATGTAAACATCAAGGTAGTTACATTGCGATTCTTTTAAAACCCTGCATTTATTCAATGTAGGTATCTTTCAAAATCGAATCTTGAAAGTTATCGTCTTTTGTTCCGCCATTTTTTTATTATTTTACTATAGATCCTAAGGATAAACACCGAGTAACACATAACCCCGATAACTTAAAAGCACATTCATTTTGCAAAGGGCAAACTCAATGGTTAAATAGTCAAGGGTTGGATCCTGTTTGTTTTGAGAGGAGGCACAGTTTTCATTAGGCCTTTTTTTAGAAGAATGTAAAATTTACAAATGTTCAAATTTATAGTCAATTAAAATATGGTGTTAGCAGCGTATTGTTCAAGGATAACATTTAAATTCCCAGAATAGAACAGGGCTAAACATGCTGAAATTAGGCTATCCTTGCGTAAATTAGAATAACACAATACATTACTGTGCAAAATGAATTTCCTTTAAAGGTTCAGGTGTAGGCCAAATCATTATGTCCTTTAGAATAGAAAATTGTAGTGTGTGTGTCAATGTCAAGTCCGACTCTTAGACCCCAAAGAAAAGACTGAAATACCCATTCTTTACTTATCAGAGTTAAAGCGGCGAATACCGGGTGCACCCACCCCTTGGATCCGCACCTGGCGTTGCGTGTAACCCTGTGCAGGTAAACCGATGATGTGAACACTGTTATCAGCTCCAAAAAGGAAGTTATTTCTGAAATCCGTGTCAGTGGTGGATCACCCTAACCACTTCCTTTCAGTTGTTTTTTGTCTTATTTTAATTAAATATCAACAGTTTCTGTTAGATTGTTGCCAAAACATAGACTTATTAAAACTACACACTCCGTATATGAAGTCACGATACGTACACCAGGGATGAACTTTGTCAGTTTGAAGAGCCAGCAACCGTGTATATTACATGTCTACAGATATTTAAGAGATCAAAGAAGTTGAGATTAGCAACTTCCGCTTTCAGATAGGACATATTCGAAATATTAGGATGCACTTTTATTTGTATTGAACCTAAATTGTCAAGTTTGTAGCCAAAGGTTTGCAAATGGCACCAAATGAAAGATAATTATATTTTGAATGCAATAGTATTTTCAAAAATATTTCTGTGCTTACTGAAAAGGTAAAAAAATAAAGCATTTTAATGTTTAAATATGGCATATTTATGCTACATCGGTTGTTATTGTAGTTTTGCTGACCATGATAACTGTTTAGAATTTGTCATTTTTCACACTGGTCTCCAATTAAAGAGAATAATATCCTGTGTAGTGATATTCTATATATTCTTTCTGTGTTAAATATAAGAACAGAAAAAGCTCCCCATAAGCCCGATTTTAGGAACTATGTTTTCCTTCTAAAAATGTGCATATTCAGCGTATTAATTGTGTTCACCTCTTCGATTATGAAATGTTTAAACGTTAAATATAAATCGATCGGAGGATATTAAATTTGAAAAAATTATCTACAGATTACGTTCTGTTTACGAAAGGACCGGTCATTCGATTTATTATAAGTTGTGTTATACACATATTCTTGAACGGGACTAATCACATTAAGAGAGGCCGGTCCAGGTTTTAATTGAATAATACACTTTTCGATACTTTTATAAAACAAATCTTTCATAGTTCATACCATGGATATCTATGTACATATGTGTATGTAGATCTATGTTCATACTTAAATAACCGGTGTTTTAAAGTCTCGAGTTTTCGTTGTTGGAGACGTGTGCATGTCGATCCCTTTTATCGGAATACATCCCATGACCACGTTAAATAATTATGATGAATATATTCGTTAGTAAGAGTAGGGCATGTTCCCGGATTCCTATGCACCCCTCCCATCTCTCTTGTGTGGCTTTAAGTAACCGACAATGGGCTGCTGAGCCGTTAAAAAAACATTCAATTCAATGCTGTGCATGTTGTAATATTATATAAATTAAACCCTGAAGGGTATGTTATGTCGTTACAAGTATTAAAACGTAATCGAAGGAGATCAAAGGAGATCGAATAACACTGTACCGCCTTACTAACCGGTGTATATTTTATTGTGAAGTGCAGTCATGCGCGGGCCTTACCATGTGACCAGCCTCGTTCTGGAGATCACTTTTTGGGTGTATTATTTTGTTTTGTTTGTTTGTATGGTGTTTTACGTCATTTTCAACACATGTAAGGTTATATAGGACGGTCTTTTTATTTTGTGGTGGAGGCAGACCACCTACTGTTCCTGCGTAGAACCAGTACTGTATACCTCGCGCCATCCGTAAGAATCGACACTTCCTCACTTACAAGTCGAGCTCCCAGTGGGATTCGAACCCGCTGCGGTGAGAGGCGAAGGTTTACAACGCAACATCGTTAACCATTCTGTCAAGGAGACGGTCGTTGGGTGTATGCACTAAATATATAAATTAAAAAAAATACTCGTATTCGCAAGAACTTTAACTTAGATATGCACGACAAATCAAAGACTTTTCCGAACCCTTATATCCTCCAATTCCATGCTCATAAATCTGCGCTTTCTGACACGAATGGTTACGAGCGCTCAGTGACAGGAATGGTTACAAGCGCTCAGTGACACGAATGGTTACAAGCGCTCAGTGACACGAATGGTTACAAGCGGTCAGTGACACGAATGGTTACAAGCGCTCAGTGATACGATTGGTTACAAGCGCTCAGTGATACATTAACGATCACTAAAACCCACACGATTCATCAACTACATTAAAAAAAAAATTAAGAAAAAAAATAAAAATGTTTTGAATGAACGCATTGTTGTGCATAGTCACAAACTGCGAAAACGCAACTTTCCTATAATTAAAACGGGTAGAAACATTTTTTTAAGCACGCAACAGAAATGACGTTTTCCTATTTAGCTTTACTTAACTTTAAACAAATCTGAAGAAACATGAAACCTCCACCAAAAGTTTTAATCTAACCCTTTTATCCATTGTATAGACCTCGCATATAAATGAGTCAGAATTTCAACTTGACTGCTTCTAAACTGGGTACATTCACTCCGGGTATTCATTTGAACACAAAGGACCTCCCCATCCGAAACAGCCCAATACTTCTGGACGCATTCTTTTTTGTGCGTTGAAAGGGGTACCAACAGGGGAATTTTAATTCCTGTGGGAACACACGTTTATGAAAAATTTAATTATGCTCTTTTTTCTTTTTTAAAGAAAGATTATCAATTGACAGGCATGTAGAGATTTTATCAGTGAAAACTAATCACACTTATATGAATCACCGACATGCCAGCTCGCTGGTTTACATTTACAATGAATACCGTGAAATATTAAATAGTATATAGATTGTGTATATTATACGGGATACGTTTTCGAGATTTATACAACACGGGGACTGAAACACACTTTCGCACAACGTTTCCCATCGACAATGTCTGCCACATAGTGTCAGCAATGTCCGCCACATAGGGTGGGCAATGACCGCCACAGAATGTCGACAATGTTCGCCACATAGTGTCGGCAATGTCCGCCACATATAATCGGCAATGTCCTCCACGTTGGGTCGGCAATGTCCGCCACAAAGGGTCAGCAATGTCCGCCACATATAATCGGCAATGTCCTCCACGTTGGGTCGGCAATGTCCTCCATGTTGGTTCGGCAATGTCCGCCACAAAGGATCGGCAATGTCCGCCACATAGGATCGGCAATGTCCGCCACACAGTGTCGGCAATGTCCGCCACACAATGTCGGCAATGTCGACAATGTCCTCCTCGTTGGGTCGGCATTGTCCGCCACATAGTGGTCGGCAATGTTGTCCTCGTTGGGTCGGCATTGTCCGTCACATAGTGTCGACAATGTCCACCACAAAGGGTCGACAATGTCCTCCTCGTTGGGGCGGCATTGTCCGCCACAAAGGGTCGGCAATGTCCGCCACACAATGTCGGCAATGTCCGCCACACAATGTTGACAATGTCCTCCTCGTTGGGTCGGCATTGTTCGCTACATAGTGTCGACAATGTCCGCCACAAAGGATCGGCAATGTCCTCCACATAGTGTCGACAATGTCCGCCACAAATGGTCGGCAATGTCCTCCACATAGTGTCGACAATGTCCGTCTCAAAGGGTCGGCAATGTCCTTCTCGTTGGGTCGGCAATGTCCTCCTCGTTGGGTCAGCATTGTCCGCCACATAGAGTCGACAATGTCCGCCACAAAGGGTCGGCATTGTTCTCCGAAAAGGGCCCGCAATGTCCGCAACAGAAATATAACGAAAATAAGATATGTTTTTTGGTGGTATACGGGATATTATGTACTATCTCCGAAACTAAGAAATAGTTTCCTGCGTGTGCGGGATATTGTGCACTATCTCCGAAACTGAGAACTGTTTTCTGGCGGATGCACCTATCCAGCCACATGATATATATACTGAAAGAAAAAAGAAACGCATAACACAAAATTGCCTATACTACACTATTATATACATCTAATTTCACGTAATTATTCCAGATATATCTCAACGTGTTTTGTACAAAAAGGGGCTACAACTAATTACAGAACGGACAAATCTGCCATGTAGTATACCTGTTAATCAAAGTATACTTTGTTACACGAAATGCATACATCTTGAAGTTTCGCTTGAAAAAGTCAAGCCATTTCAGTATTATGTTTAATGTTAAGAGATTGCAACGTTTAAAGCCTAAGTTTGCTTACCTGCTTGAGCCAAATGCGCATTTTGTCGATAATGAAACGTTAAATGGGTTAACCGTTGGTGTGTTTGGTGCTGTTTAAAAGTTCTTTGCGAAAGGATAGGCCTAATGGTGCCCTGTACCATTCGATTAGCAGTAGCATATTAAACATACAATATAAAGCGGAAATACCCATTATGCGTTTCTTTTTCCTTCCAGTATATAATATATTATTATAAAGCTATGAAAGTATGATAGTATATTATGGTATAACGATACCTTGGCACTCTTCTAGCTTGAAAATGTCTCTTTTCATATGTCTACATATATTTTAAGGTCCATCCAATTTATCGGTGTACCAAAGACCCACACCTCCAGCGCCTAGCTATGACGGCAGTTACATGCAATACAACGGATGGATACACCCCTATTCTCAAAAGGTTTCACTAAATCATAAAACTCATTAGCAACAATGAATGAATGAATGAATGGTGTTTTACGGCATGTCGACACCATTAACAACAAAGGTCAAGGCTCGAGGAAATAAGGACACTATAAATCATTAACACCCAAGACTCGGGCTCGGCATAGAAGGACCACTAAACCCATAAAACATCATTAACGCCCAACACCAAGGCTCGGGCATGGAAAGAAAGACCCACTAAACCCATAAAACATCATTAACGCCCAACACCAAGGCTCGGGCATGGAAAGAAAAACCCACTAAACCCATAAAACATCATTAACGCCCAACACCAAGGCTCGGGCATGGAAAGAAAGACCCACTAAACCCATAAAACATCATTAACACCCAACACCAAGGCTCGGGCATGGAAAAAAAGACCCACTAAACCCATAAAACATCATTAACGCCCAACGCCAAGGCTCGGGCATGGAAAGAAAGACCCACTAAACTCATAAAAACACTAACACCTAACGCCAAGGCTCAGGCAAAGAAGGACCCAAGAAACCCATAAACAATCGGTAACACCCGCGATGAAGGCTATAGACAAGTACAACATATTCCAGGGCAAGCTGGACTCCTATTAATTTGCATCACGAACCACGCTTATCATGTTTGTCTACCAGAGTATCATGAGGTAACCATGGTGACAGTTGTTCATAAGGTAACCATTGAGACAGTTGTAACCATGCTTTTACATAATGACAGAAATGTCATCTGGGGAAGGGGTGGGGGAGATCGGGGGGTGGAGGGTGGGGGCTGGGGTGGAATGTGTTGGATCTCGAATAGGACAGAGATGCGTTTGTTGTTCACTACACACATCTATAGTTTATCTGTACATATTAATAGCCTGCGTCGTATGCTATGTTTAATGTATTTTTCAACAACCATGTGACAATTTCTTAAAAACCAACTATATTGATGTGAAAATCGAGCAATTTTGAAAAGTCGAATGGTTCGCTTTATACACACGATGATTGCCTCTATATTCTTAACAGTCGATGCGTTAAACCAATTTACGTTGATTATTCAGATTTGAAAGATATATAAAGTATTCAAAAGGCAACGTTACACCTCAGTGTATTGAGGTTTAAGATTTGAAATAATTCAAACGAAAGACGACACGCAATGAATGTGTTCGGAATTTAAGAACATTTATAAATGCAGACTTAAATGTCTACTTTTGAAAATGCAAATCAGTGACTTATCTATACGTTCTATGTAAATGGTAATGTTTAAGATCGTAAAATAAATTATTCTGAACTCGAGTAATTCGTTTATTCATCTCTACATTTGGTTATATATGTTCAAGTGTACTCGACGTGCAAGTACAGCTCCAGTATTTGATGTAAGACGAATTGTGAAGCGACCATTTTAGATCCCTTTGATATGCACTATCGAAGTTTTGAAGTATTTTTCAAGAATAGAGAGAGTGTCAATGCAATTTTTTACATATGAACTCGCAACGCATACCTGTTAAATCACGTTCATACGTTCTCCCGCATTCTAACAATATGATCAACATGTTCTTTATCTGCGATACTTTTAATAAAATTTAGTATATTTTATATCAAAACTTGATAACATTTAGTATAACGATGATTTCCGCATCGCTTCAGCAAATAAATTCAGTTAAAATGTTTGATCATATAAATAGTTTTACAACAATACGTCTAAGCTAAAACTCCCAAAATTCAACCAAAAACCGTCTCGGACTTCAGGGGGCTTCACCCCACTGACCCTCCAACCAAGAATAAACCGAACCTTGGGCCCCATTCACGTTTGACTTCCACTGAGCCTTGCCAGCTTTGGCAGCGATATTGATCGAAACTGGCCCATACAAAATCGTATTTAAACACTCCTAATTGTACGCTATTTTAAAATCTCAACTTCTTTTACATTTTAATTCAAAACTCATAAAAGTGCATACAAGTGTACGCCATTCGTCCATTATAATATATTATATGCAAACATTCATATCTATTTTAAAATCTTGTCCGTTGATGTATGATAAGTTGTTCACCACATTCCTTTGAATAATATTTAAACCAAATCTACACGCATACGCACGTATGTCTTAAACATTTTCTTTTCTGTTTGCGCTTCCTGTTACAAACTAATGACGTTTTCTTTAAATTGTAATACAGGTGGTCACTGTGATCATATTTCTAAGATCATTCGGCGAACACCTGACTACTTCCTTCAACGACAAGTATACATATTATAGGCTACGTTATTTGATATAGCAGTTAGTCATATTGCACATGTAACGACCATGAACTTAGTTTAAAACTGCAAATCATGCTTGTTTGAATATATGCACGAGCTATTCATGCGTATGTGCAAGTATATGCGGCCTCGGACTATACTAATCCATGTGAGATTATAAGAATCTTTCATTGTGTATCCGGTGAAGATAGGGAATTTCAACACGATGTATAATTGTTTTTATCGGAACCGAGGCTCTGTCGAGGTTCCGATTAAAACACTTATACCGATGGTTGGAAAATCCCTATCTGAACCGAATACCCCTGATAGATTCTTTTTCTTGCATATCAGAGACATGTTGCGCGTTGACGCCGCCAGCTACTAACGTTTTGCATGATAGCCGTCATTAAGATGACGGAAATCCTTGTCCGGTATGCAAGAAAAACTTCTACCAACAAACCACAAAGAGATCAAACTCACGTCTCATAAACATGATGTCAAGGCTATAAATAGATGAATCCGGAAATGGGCTCGAACCGGAATCGTCGTACTACAGTTGTGATGCTCTCCCGAATGATCTTATCGGTCAGCCGTTGCTGTCTAATAAGATTCGTCCCGAATCTCAGAGTTCACATCAGACCGGCTGTCAGACTTACATCGTCACAAGCGTTCATGTTGACAGACGCGGTCCTGAATCACCGCGAGGCTCCACGTGACACAGGGCTAGACATATGAGCACCGGACCGGGATTCGAATCTAGGACTTTCGGACTACCGCTCCTACGGTCTTCCGAGTGAGCTTACCGGTCATACTATGCTACAAGTAAGTATGGGTCATTCCAAAGACTTCATAGCAATGGTACCAGTAGGACTAGTCGGCCCGATAACTCCGTGGACGAATGGTTAACGACGTTGCGTTGAAAACCTTCGTCTCTCACCGCTGCGGGTTCGAATTCCACTGGGAGCTCGACTTGTAAGTGAGGAAGTGTTGACTTTACGGATAGCGGGAGGTGTACAGTACTGGTTCTACCCAGGAAAAGTGGGTGGTCTGCCTCCATCACAAAAATCGACCGTCGTATATAACCTTACAAGTGTTGAAAATGACGTAAAACACCATACAAACAAACAAACAAACAAACAAACCGATACCCACACATTAGAACTGTTTGACCCGGGTTCGTTTCTCCACTTGTTACATGCGTTATCTTATATACAATACAATACAATACAATATCTTTATTCAGCAATTAAACTCTCACTATCTTCATACTTTCATGTAATTGTGTAGGCTATAAACATGTGTTGTATGTTTAATTGCTGAATAAAGATATTGTATTGTTATCTTATATACGTAAAAATAAATAAACAGAGAACTATGTCAACACGTTGTCACAATGATTTCTGGAGACATGTCTTTTCACAATTTTAAAACTGTTTTGTATTTATTACACATATACGTCAATTTAAAGGGACACACGGACATTGAATTCTTAAAAAAATAGTTTTGCTATGCATACATTCCACACTTGTAAGTCATTATTAATACCGATTTAAACATTTCACAGGACATTTTTTTTCTTCATATTACTGTTGAATGATTGCATTGCACCAGTAATATAATAATCCTATGATGGAATAGTGAAGAAAAAAATGAGAGCTTTAAATGTTATGACCTTTTATTAAATTATTATATGCAAACCCGTCACGATATATCGACTGGATTAATACATCGAACGGCTAATCTTAATGCTTGGTAAGTACTTCATGTGTGCGTGTGTCTCTTTAACGTAATAAATGGACTTAACATTTATGACTATCTAATATCTATAGGGCCTACAGGTAATTGAGGTGTGGTGAACAGCGGGTCATTTTCTCAGGCTCCCGCCACACCCCCACTTACAGTCTGTCCATCGCCCTTTCTCATCGCACATCGCCCCCTGTTCCCACCGCTTCAAGCTTTCCCCATAATATTATATACTTCTTCCCGTCTCGGTAGACTATTATACTCCTAAGCTTCATGCACCTTAACACACCCCTCTTGGCATATGTGCTTGAAATGAGCCTTATTTAGAAGAACATTTATTTTCTGTTATCCTAGGTTACGCGCTAGGGTAAATAATTCTGCACCCGGTTTCATTAAAAACAGGTTCTGAAATCTGAATCTGAACATCATGGTTCTAACACCCGATATTTTGATGATTGGAACATTTTTTTACTTTTAAATAGATTCTTATAAAACAAATCTTTGAAAAGCCTGATGCAGGTCTATCACCTTTAAGACATATTATTTTCGGCTATTATCGCAAACTTGCGTTTTTATTTGTGCGTCTTTTTTTTATTATTTTTTTTTTACTTATTATGTAGATCTAGATCTGGATCGAACTTATTTTAATCATGATCAGGCCCGTAGGCAGACCTGGAATTTAACCGAGGCAAACTCAGTAGCATGCACCCACCCCACATACACCCCGGATTTTTCGTGATATCTTCATGAGATTTCCTGCGTTTTAGTGCTTGTCCCTGACAATATTTTCGATTTAAAGCAAGACTTTTTTTTCAATGATTGATTATTTTTATCGATATTGATTGAAGTTATTTATATGTAAGGTATGCAAATCAACATTGCCAAAATTCCACGAGGCAACTGCCTCGGTGTGCCTCAGCGTAGCTATGGACCTGATGATTTTATGAGGTGATGCAACATACGATGCATTATGAACATAAACTCCATTTTCATTTCAACGTCCTTAATTTGCGAAGTACGTCATCACATATTTCGTATACGTCATTTAATATGTCCCACGTCATGTCACTTATTGAAGCGTTTAAACGTCACCCGGGGTGTCTAGAGAAGACGGAAGATTCGACAGCATGCATGGTGAATGTTGGAGACGGAGAAACCTCAACTTACCAGTCACACCAGATATGTGCTTAAATGAGTCTGGAAACCGTACGTATACCAATCAGGAATTTAATTGGTTAGCCTAATTGTATGGGCTTGAGAGCTTTTTTCGGCATTTAAATATTAATGGTTTGTTAATGCCTTGTTTTTGTGTGTTTTTTTAAGCTAACATGGCTAACTATGTGATCAGGTGAGTACTATTTTGAAGCGTGTTTTGTTGTAAATCTGCTTGTCAATCCGTCGTCCATTCAGAATACCGTAAGCAGTTTGAGTTTTTGCTAAGCTCTCCTTCTTGAACCTTATTACAGGAACATTCCGATTTCATCCTAATAAAAATGACGTCTAGGCTAGTCGGTCGAGAAGAAAATTCAACTTTCGGAAATCCAGAAACAGGCCCTACTCTTACGGAATAGATGTATATATGGTTGTTTAACGTACACTCCCACGTGACTCCGATGCACGGGACGGCCCGGGTTACGTTCCCACCCGACGGACGACGCTTGCGGAAGTGTTAGGACAGACAGAAGAACCCCAGGCTCGAACTTAGGATCTCTTGATGCAGAGTCTACCACGTTATCCACTAGGCCACCGCACAAAGCCAGTTGTCCAATGATGTCTACAAAAAGGTAGCAGTGAACACTATCTCAATGTTCCCAAAGTATTGGTCTCTGTGAAATGTCTGTGTACTACACAGCATCTGGATTCGGGATTCTAACAAATTCTTTATTAACTTCATTTATTAACTAATTTAGAATGAAGCATTTTTTAAAAACTGGTTCAAGATCTAGATCGGTCATTCTTTTTTTTTTTTTTTTTACATCTATGACAATTTTGCAGGAGGATGTCTAATGTGAAATCCTATGAACTTTCGTATTGAATGGATAACACATATTACTCAGATTTGACTAAATAGATTTACACGAAACATCTTAACACTTTTAATGTAGTTGGCGATACCCTTGTGTGTTGGAATGTGTATAGATGATGCTACACCACCTTTCTTGTATTGACGCGTACCACGGATCGAGGAATCCATGCACTGGGAGCTCGTGTTTGTTGCTGCACAACGGTTGTAACTCAAGCGACATCATTACACCCACGTGCTTGGCCAGGCTTGGCCGTGCTTAAAGGCTAGAGAGTCACCCGGCGAGACTGAAAGAGATGTTACGGGACTGACTAAGCGAAGTCGAGTTAGAAGGATTGCGTATTTGATTTTGACTATTTGTTTGTTTTAAAATGGAGACAAATAACACCGTATATGACGTTATACAGTTGGACATGCGCAGTGAATGTTCTCACGGTTTGGTGTATTATTACGCATCACCGGGTAAACATTCATCCGCGAATGTTCGACAAAGCTGCACTGAATACGAGTTTTGTGGTTAACTTTCTCCTGAACTTTCGGTGAGGACTCCTTGGACATCATCGAGTTATCTTGTACTGGACTGGACGTTTGATCTCTGTGAAAATCGACAATGACCTTTGGACCTTGGAACAGTTTGCAGTATTACGTTGGACTTCGAACGAACGGTTCCTTGGCCTTTGAATGGTTCCAGGAAAACTGACAACATTAAATAACGCATGGCGGCATGTACACTGGCACGAAAGATCACGTGAATTTATTCTACGGCCATTTTGAAGAGGTGTTGTTATAGAATTACCCTTCAAGGCTTCAGAATCGAAACTGTGATCGCTTACATCATCTGAAAATTGAGTCTTCAAGAAATAAATTGTAAACCTTGCAACAGTAATAACGATGAAACCCAGTCACAAAATTCGATACAATAGGGCAAAGACTAGCGAGTTTTAACCAAATCTTATAACTTTTATTTAAAGTCGTCAAGTGACAGAAAACTTATTAAAAGCTTATAATGAGCCTTTGAATCGACAGCACAGGAACTGCAGGTAATCATGTCCGATAGATTAAATAATGCAAAATGATAAGTTTAACCATTAACCCGCTACATATATATAACGGACTGCTCTTTCTTTGAATTAAGATCATTCCATTATGTGACAAATGTTTTTTTTGGGGAAAATGACTGATCAGCAGCCGACATTGTAACTCGCAGGCTGTTCTGTGTTACAATGGACGCCTAGGCTATTATAGTTAAGGGTTAATACAAGCTTGAATACAACATTCCTCACCACCCAATACCAGGACTGATGATTAAGGTTGTGTTTATATAAAATGAAATTCATTATTTTCACAAGTATGATCTCTGAAGTAGTTACTAGGGAATGACCAGTTCACAGACCGTCTTCACTAGACCAGCAGAATAAAATAACTATTTTAGCATTTATTATGCTCCATGTAGCCATTGCATTGCACACACCTCGTGTCTTGACCATCCGAAGACAACAAAAAACAGACTTAAAGCAATAAAACGGACAGTAGTACAAGTTGCGGAAGGATTTGTTGGTAATAGGCAATTGTTTTAGGATATATATGTAGCACATGTAAAAGTTAGTAGTAAAAGTAATCAAAAAATGTAAGCAAGCTATTAAACTAATTCGAATGCCGCCCACGGTTGATTTAAACATATTTTATTTCAGTATTTTTACAACATATACTGAACAAATAAAGTTTTGCAAGCCCTTATGCACATCTGGCTTAACTAAATGTAATGTTATTTTATATTATGAAGTATTTTAAATCATCGGCATGACTTAGGTTGATCTTGTTTTTCACTTACTTATTATATTCCTATTTAAGTATCATAGTTATTTCCCATTTAATTAAAACATACTATTTCACATTTAATATAAATAAGGTAAAGAGCAAGATTAAACATTGCGAAGTTACTGTTATGGGTCTGAAGTTATAAAAAACGCTAAAACAATCGACAATTTTCTTGCCATTATAAAGATATAGAGAACCAAAGTTTACCATTTGTGAAATTACCTCCCTTTACATTGAAATAAGAGCGAAATTATAATTTCTGTAAAACATGTAGATTACCACATGTTGCTATTGTTTTCGCATATTTTTTGAGACTTATTCCCTTAATATAACTGATAATTATGTAAGTTATATTGCCCATGACCGCTTCTACACATGTCCTAGAATCTGGTCAACAGGATTTATATGTTATTTACTTGCTAAACTTATTTTTATCAGTATACATAGTACAATACATAGTTAAAAGGATTGGAACGGAAGACAAATCGTGTTCCTCTCTCACCGTTCACACGTGTATTATTATTAGTACAGCCAATTGTTGTGCAGCATTCTTATATCTACTGAACCAAACAGCTAACGCACCAGTAGATACTAACTTTAATATCTCAATAATAACAATCAATAAATCAAAACAAATTTCACTCTGAACGAGACGAATATCTTGTCAATAACGACTGTAAATTTAAAAAAAAACCATTCAAATCGCCTGTCTCCAACGGTACCAGTCGGCATATAGTAAGACTAAGTTCATACATTTAAAGGTATAGTCTACTGGTGCGTTAGCTGTTTGGTTCAGTATATATATCCTATGTACAAACTAAGCATTAGTATATCTACCTTGGCAGTTCCACCCATTCATGGCATGAAATACAAGTACTTCCGAAACAAAAAAATGGATTTTTAAAAAATAGTATTTGTTAATATTTCACTTTATTCTTCAACTACGTTTATAATTTAATCTAAACCAGGAAATTGTCATCTGCGAAATCATACAGCATACAGCTCTTTATGAAACAGAAACAGACAATGTCGTTTATGAAGAAACATTAAAAAGTAGGGGGCCTAAGATGAATCCTTGGGGCACACACTTTTTCATGTTAGCCCAATTTCTCAGACCATAATTAAAAGTAAGTATGTTTGCCCGAACGCGACCGGTCAAAAAAAAAAAAAAATTCAAAAAAAAATTCAAAAAAAAAGAAAGAATCGGCCCGACTCCTGACTTTTCATTTCCAGTAAAAATATGATGATTTTTTTTAACATTGCTCTCTCACTCTCCTACCTGGTCAGACTTGAATAACCCTTTGATCAGTGTTTCCTCTACCTCTTTATTCCTCTTTATGAATTGGTTTACTGACTGTTTTAGATAGCAATTTTGTTTAAAGTTAAGATGACATTGCAATACACACCCGGTATACTAAAATCATCGATCGTTAATAAGTACAAAAAGTAATGTTTTAAGTCATTCACAGACGAAGCTGACATGTACGAAAAAAAGAGAAGAATTTTTCTATCTACCTACCTATTTGGAAAATCTAAGCTCTGGTTAGTGTAAACTAAGATATTTTTAAGTGTGGCCTCACTACATTGTTTTAATTTGTTGCTGATAACTTGTTATTAACTTTTTAATGTTGGCATATCCGAAACACCGTATACGGATATTTTATTGGTGATAGATAGATAGAGCTTTAGCTAGATAGATCTTTATTTTCCTCCACTCTTATGAGCGCATACATAGATATTACAAAATACAGTTACCATACAAAGCAACAAATACAACATATATGTTCTTAAGACAAATGAAAAAAGATAGATAAATACATGGTGATAAAAAGAGGGTGTAATGATTAAGATACCATGTCTTCCTTGTCGAAACGAAAAACACGATTACAAATATGTTATTAATTAACAGAGTTTGGTGTGTCAAGCATTTGCAGCTTTTGACAAGTCCATCGGAACTGCTGCACCAAATACTCACTACGATATCGAACCCATTTCTGGTATTTTAGTAACCTGAGGACACGCAGTCCTTTTCTAAATGCACAAAGAAAATTATCAAATATTTTGCAAAAAAGTCCAGGTTTTCTAATGGCTTAATATTGTTATGCTCCCCAAGGGAGAGCATATAGTTACCGCTTTTACCGTCTATACGTACGTCCGTCCGTCTATCCGTCCGTCCATCCGAATATTTTGTCCGGAGTTCAACTCAAAAACGACTTTAAACAATGATAGAGGGCAATGGGTGGAAGTGCAGAGCACAAGAACCATAACTATATATTCATTCAAAATAGAGTTATTGCCCTTTGTCAGTTATACTTATAATTCTCGTCCGGAGCATAACTCAGAAACTACTAACGGGACTGCAATGAAGTTTCAAAGAGGACAAAGAAACTTAATCATAGAGAACTATGGGAGAAAGTGCAGAACACAATAACCATACCTTTAGCCTCGTTCAAATTGGAGTTATTGCCCTTTGTAATTTTATATTCATAAATAATTCTTATCCGGAGCATAACTCAAACACTGTTAATGGGCCTGCAATGAAACTAAACACAACAAGTACAAAGTTGCTGCAAAATGCAACAAAGGAATTTGCGCTGCTGCAAAACACGCAGTAGTTTTTGTGTAAAATGAAAGGAAGCAGTATAAACAGAAACGATTTAATAAAAATAAAAATGGTTTAATAAAAATAGTACATTGACTCAGACTGGGCATTCACAGGATTGGTTTAGCAATGTAGTAATAGTCGAAAATTGAGTCATAGTTGTTAAGTGTGGTTAATGGACTAACACTTATATGCAAATATACTAAGAGAATGTGGAATGTAGCGGCCTGTGTTGAACTGGATAGATGCAGTAGTATGTTTTATAAAAGTCTAAATGTCTTTTATTACATTTCTATGCGTGAAAGATCGGGATTTGTGCAAGAATATTTATAATCGCTAAATAATTATAACTGACTCAGAACACAATAATAACTAACGTTACTAACTCAGAACACAACTATCGTTGCGACGTCGTCAATAAAGTGTTGCTGACGTAGACGTCATCCGCCGATAACGTTCAATAAAGCGAATATTTGTTTGCAAAAACGTAATTTAAAATGTAATAAATAGATTATTTAACTGCTGGGATCGATTATTGGGTAATCCTTCACTTGATGGTAGACGTGCTTTGTTTTTTCACTCACTCTCGTACGCTCGTTCGTGGAAAGAACCACACGTCTACCACTCGTGAAGGATTTCCCTATAATCGATCCCAGCAGTTAAATACTCTCTATGTATTATATACTGGAATATGAGGACAATATGTAAATAGATTAGTGTCTACAAATGAGCAAGTTAATGAACAATTAGAACTTCAACTGTAGGCGATGAATGTCCCCGCGTTTTGGTGAGGTGTGAGGTCAATATGACCTTGACTTTTGACCTTCTAATAACATATGCTTCATAAAGCGTAGGTACTACGCTTTAAAATGGGTTGGTTACCTTGACCTTTACCTTCTGACTCCAAAAAACAATAGGGTTATTCCTCTCAACAAGGGCAATGCACTTGTGAAGTTTCATGAGAGCGAATGTTATGAAGTTATCCGCAAAATGTGAATTTCCATATAAGATCACCTTGATATTTGACCTGCTGACTCGAAAAACAATAGGGTTCCGCCTCTCACCTAGAGAAATGTACGTATGCAGTTTCATTCGTGTAAGTATTATGGTTTCGAAGTTATTCTCCGGAACGGATATTTCAATATAAAGTCATGAGACCTTGACGTTTGACCTACACAAATATAAGGTACATCCTCTCACATAAGGCAATACACCTATAACGTTTCATGAGTGTGGATGTTATGGTTCCGAAGTTATCATCCAGCTCGCATATTTTCATAGGGCATGACGTTTCATGGGTGTGGGTGTTATGGTTTCGAAGTTATCATCCAAAATGTGTATTTTCATATAACGTCATGGTGGCCTTGACCTTTGACCTATGACCCCACCACCAAAATAGGATTCCTCCTCTCATCTAAGGCAATGCCCCTGTTTCATGAGTGTAGCTGTTATATTTTTGTTATTATCGTCCAGAATGGGTATTTCAATATAAGGTCATGGCGACCTTGACCTTCGACCGACTGACCCCAACAACAATATGGATTCTCCTTTCATCTATTACAATATACCCATGACGTTTCATGAGGGAAGATGTTATGGTTTCGAAGTTTCCGTCCAGAATGCGTATTTATAAGTTGATGGTGACCTTGACCTTTGACCTACTTACCCCAAGAAAAATAAGTTTCCTCCTCTCACCTAGGGCAATGCACCCATGCAGTTTCATGAATTTAGTTGTTATGGTTTCAAAGTTATCGCCCGGAATGCGTATATAAGGTCATGATGACCTTTGACGTACTGACCCTAAACTAATATGTTTCTTCCTCTCCCCTTTGGCAATGCACCTATGAAATTTGATGAGTTTAGTTGTTATGGTTTCGAAGTTATCGTCCGAAATGCATATTTCATATGAATCTTTTCAATGGTAAGAATCTTTCGCAACATCTCGTTCACTACTTCGAAGCGTAATCCGAAGAATGACGGAATAGGCCGAGCTTTCACGATTGGGTAAGAATATGGTTCATATGTTTCCTTCACGTCTCTCTGGAACAATCAAATTCATCTAAAATAATGTGACTATGAGCAGTTAAACAACAATTCAGTTCTATGTTAGCAACACAAACAAACGGAGTCGTCAACCATGTTCATAAACAATAAATATAAACATAACTGTATGCAGCGTATATGATATCTGCTGTATAAAGGATATACCTAACAACCTTGCATACAGTATATACCTAAGAACCTTGCATGCTGTAGGCCTATACAGTATATACCTAAGAACCTTGATATAGGAGTCTTTAGCGATGCCACAATGGCCTAACATAACGCGAAGATAAATGAAAAATATCATACTCGTTTTTTGGAAAATCGAAAATACTTTTATTTCATTATCTGGGAAAATCAAACAACATAAGACTAAGTGATGGTGAGCTTGAGGAACATATGTGGCGGTGCGCTACAACAATACAATCGCATTCTCTGAAACAATCGTAATGACCTAAGATTATATGTGTTGATGAGCAGTTAAACAACACTTTTAATTCATTTAAGGTGAATGTTTGTTTGTTTGTATTGTGTTTTACGTCATTTTCAACACTTGTAAGGTTATATATGACGGTCGATCTTTTGTGGTGAAGGCAGGCCACCAATTTTTCCTGGGTAGAACCAGTACTGTACATCTCCCGCCATCCGTAAGAATCGACACTTCCTTACTTACAAGTCCAGCTCCCAGTGGAATGCACTCTGAACAAAATGCAAAGTTAAAAGTAGGATAAGTAAAAAAAACACTAAATATTTTTACATGAAACTTACAGTATATCACATAAATATCATAAACATCATATAAAAGCTAAAATACTAAAAAAAATAATTATGAAGATGTTTTTAAACAGTGCACTATACAGAGAATCTAGCAGGAATTAGAACTCATCAATATCAAACTAATTCTTTTTTACATATAACTTGCAATATATTACCTTAATATAATTGTCTAGGATGTGCCAGTCATTTAAAAGTAAAAAAATATGTATAACGTTGTTCTTTGCAACTTTTGCTTAAATCATCTGTCTTGAAATCAAATATTGTGAGTAGCATAATCTATAAATAAAATGTGTACAGGTCAAATCAATCAAATACCATGACCAGGTATGTAAATAACATATGTATGCATTTAATTTCTGCATTGATTATGAACATTGATTTTGTTTCTTTAAAAACAACTTTGACCTGATTATTTGAGATTTTAATTGATAGCACCAGATAGCTAAGGCTATCAAGGTAACATATTGCAACTTTTATTGCAAAATTATATTGTTGAGTTCTAATTGGATTCACTTTGAAGTGCTCTATTAAAACATCTTTATTTATATTATTTCAGTTTTAAAATCATTTTTATGTTTCTTACTAGGATAATGAGATGAGGTACTGCAAGTTTCATGGGAAAATATGCAGAAATGTTTGAGATATCAAAATTTGAATCGTTCTTTGGTATCAGGGGACATAATCCTTAAGTTTGGCTGTTATAAACTTCTTAATCTTATACTGTAAGTGTATAGCCCATACACATTATAAGGGTATCGTCTAACGCCTATGAAGGCTATATTGTTTGCATTTTTATGAGAGAAAGATGAATAACTACGGGGTATAGGGTTTCATACATTTAAAAGGAATCATTGTGTTGAAGAATTCAATGTTTATTCTACCACGACATTGTAAAAGGCTTAAGCGTTTTAAACCAGGGTATTTATAAAATGAGGCACACAAAAGGAGAGCGTTATTACACGAATGCTCAGCAATAAAAACCGATTGATCTCCGACCACGCTTGAGGTGTGACACGTCCTACGTGACACGTGGTGAATGTCATACAGGGGTCATTTAAAGGGATCGGAGGCGATTTGGAAGAATAAGGGGGCATCAACCAAAATACAAATACAGTCATCATAGTGTGCTGCAGTTTCATATAAATTCATATTTAAGATATTAAATAGATCCCCGTGTTTTGCCAGGTTCAATTATCGTCTATGAAGTATACTTGTTTTGAAAATTTGACGACCCGGTGAAAGTTTGTTGATTCATTCATTATTTATTGAATACCAAGCCGTAGACACATGCCCCGATACCCCACCCAGTAACAGTTACTGACACTGAGCCGACCAGTCCTAGCACTATGCTTTGTATGCTGAACGTCAAAAAAGGGAGCTGCTTGTACAATTTGTATACTACTACTACTGCTGCTGCTGCTGCTGCTGCTGCTGCTGCTGCTGCTACTGCTATTGCTACTAGATCTACCAGGGGCGTAGCTTGGCCTTTTTGGCGGCATAGGCCCGCAGTTAAAGTTATTATGCTAGTGGGGTACGGGGACATGCCCACCCCACCCCGACTTTTTTTTATGTTAGAATGCATTAGGTGCGTGCTGACGAGTATTTTAGACTTTAAGAAGGGCAAAGATAACTAAAGAAATATATATGAAATATTGCATTTTTGGAATCTTTAATTTTTCTATTTCTGAAAATTAGGCGTAGGCCCGGGCCTACAGGGCCTACGCAGAGCTACGCCAATATCTACTACTACTACTACTACTACTACTACTACTACTACTAATATCTTTATTTCAAGAGGATTACAGATTTCGGCTAGTGGCCAGTCTAACATATGGTCCTCACACAAAACAGAAAATATTTACAGTATATACAAACGTAATTAAAACAATGGTACAAAAACTACTAAAATATGTCTAAAAACGTCATGATTTTTCTAAAATTTTAGTATTTGCGATAAATTGATTAAAGTTTATTTAATCGATTACTATGTGATTAATACCAGTCTGATAAAAGCATTAAAACAAACAACTGTTTTAAAATGATGGATTGATTGTTAAAATATTGACTATATTGAGTTAAGAATATACATTATTAAAACTTCTGTTAATGACTTTAAGATAATGATGTCATAAGATGGATAATGATGTCATAAGATGCATTATTTGGTGTGGCCCGGCCGGGGACTGAACCCGCGACATCCCGCATATGATGCGGACGCTTTACCACTCAGCCGCCTCAACCCTTGCGTGTGGATGTTGACCTTTATTGATGGTGGTGGTAGTGGTGGTGACGGTGGTGGCGATAGCGAAGCAACAGCAGCAGTAGCAGTAGATGACACTATAAGAGCTAACATTGTTTATTGAACGTAACATTTTGATACTTTAACTGAAACTATAAGTACTTGTGGCCGCGGCAGCAGCAGCAGCAATAACACAGTAGTATGGGCAGATACAGCAACAGCAGTAACAGACACAGCAGTAGTAGTCCCAGTACAAACAACTGTAATAAAAGTAGCAGCAACACGGAACCATTCGTGTCTGGTGGCAAAACGAAAATAGTCATTACTATTTAAAGGGAGATCACTGCTTTAGAGCAAGTTTAGGAGTTAAACAACTAATTATCTTCTCATTGAAATTACCAGAAAATATATAGATCTGGTGATATAAAATGTTTCTGAATAGAGAAAAGCGAGACATAGTCGATACATTAGTAAACAATATTAAACTCTGAGGAACTCTTTTAAGATTTGGTACATAGCAAGAACGGTCTATCCTAAGTAAATGTAATCTTTAAAAGTTTAAATTTATAGGTCACCAAATGGTTTGTGAGATATCTTAAGATAAATTCCGTTTTTGGCAACTTTACTATAATTTCAGTTCAACCTAATTTAGACAAAAAATAAGAAATTTAGTATAAAAAAAAATCAAATCGAATTACATTAATTTTATTCAAGCTCAATCAATATATATAATCATATTCTATGTATATATATGAAGATAAATGCATGATCTATGCGGAAATCATTGTATAGGGGCATAGTATCTTTATTGCCAGGCAGATTCTCGGAAAAATGGCAGACAAAAAATAGACATTTCATGGGGAAACATATTTCTATGAACATTTTTCTCCATAAACTTCTGTATTGTTAGCAAATATCGTGTACTTCAACATAATGACGTGAAAAGCACACGTCGTCACACTTTTATTTCAGAACATTGAAAATGCAGTATCTAAGATTTCTAAAAATATATGGGTTTTGGAGAAAGGAAACACAGACATATTTTTTAATTGTTAAGTTCTACATACCCCATTTTCATTTAAATGGACTCCACATCTGTAAAAATAGTATACGGTCATCAATACAGTAGTATTTAATGTTTTAAGTTGATTTTTATATTTCAGGCAGACATTTAGGCTCTAAGTATGAAAAAGCTATAGCGGCTAAACCAATAAATCTCTTCGTGGTCTGTATCAAAATACTGAAACGACGTTTGATTTTAGTGTATCAACAAATAGCTTCATTATCTTAACAGCCAATTAGGTTCATAATAATGAAATTAATGAATAATATATACAAGTTTGAACAAAAATGTGTTATTTGTGTACATAGTCGCTTTTAGAGAGGTGCATGTATGCGTGAAAAAGATGCGCGTAAATATCCTAACATGTTTTATTTCAACAGTATCGTTAAAGCTACATGTGCTAGATCTAGCTCTACAACGTTCAACTTTTTCTCAGTGGCTGTATTAGGACATATACTGTACATGTGTCCATGACGTTGTCACATACGTTTAAAAGGATTGAAAAATAACCTGGAAAACAGAATGCTAGACAGTTGCTGAACTTACGCCTGTCAACAATATTTTCTAACCTGTGATACAACTTTCACATTTGGCAAATGGGTGTCTTACGGAACATGCATTACAGGATATAATAGCGTAAATGGTTCTCCATGCCCATTCCATAGTAAAGTGAAACTGTTGACAACCTTTTAAAAACTCAAACCTTGTTACAATTCTGGGAAACTTACTTTATCATGCAAATAAACATGTCTTCTAATAAACATCAACAAGGAAATGGCGGGGTTGAATATCTTCTAAGAAACATTTCTTCAGCAGTATACTAACACCGGGTCAAAGGTCAACGTTATTGTTAACCCTTGCAATCTACTTAACTTTCGAAATGTATACCTAAAATTGTCAAAAGATTTCCAACTACCAATAACATGTTCAGAATACAGTTCCAGACAAAACAATAACAGGAAAATGCACTAAAAAAAGTTAAAGAAAAACAGAAGATTATCACTCTTTAATACAGAACTACTTTCGAATGTACCAGGCGAGAACATCCGGCTGATTTAGTGTAACTAAACCTATGCATATAACCCACCCACATGTGTTCATGACATTAACATTTAGGTTTAAAAGGACGGAATAATAACTTAAAAAAAAACATATTAACATTTGCTTAAAGGGACTTGAGGCGATCTGGCGGTACTTTCGGTGTTCATCAAAATCGAATAAAACCACTATACTGTGTTTCATCTTCCATATGCACATGCACCAAAGCATAGGCGTAGCCAGGTTTTCCAAATGTATACGCACACGGAAAAAATACGTTTGGGGAAGGGTGTGGGAGGGTGGTCCGGGGGGCCTCCCCCGGGAAAAAAAATTAAAATAAGGAAGGAAATTGTGCATTCTGGAGTATTCTGAAGCACCTTTCTGGCGTTTTATTATGCTCGGCATTTTTTGTATTACGCACGTGCGTATTGTGCGTATAGGGCGCTACGCCCTTGCCAAAGTAGGTCCCATGATCCATACGATTTATGGCTATACGAAGATATTAACTCACCAACACGATATGTAACCCATTTTTTAATCACACACATTGAGAAAGGCAATACAGAACGCTGTATGGAATAATAATAATAGTGTGAGCTCTTTTACGTCCTAGAAAAGTGCCGTCCGTCCACCCGTACGTTAGAGATGGTTTCTAATTCACACCAAATTACGAGTCAAGACATGTTTGTGTCTAGTACAGAGATAGACGGGGGAACACATTTTAGACAAGAGTATAGGGGTGGGGGGTTTTGGGGTGCGTGTGCGTACGCGCGCGTGCCTCCAGTCACTTTAAACTGCATTTGTATGCCCCCACCACAGAATGGTGAGGGGGCATATAGCGTTAGCCATTTCCATCCCTTTGTCCGAGTGTCCGTCCTTACGTCCCAAAACGACATTTGTGTGTTTATCTCCTCCCACAATTTTCAACGATTGTTTCGAAAGTTTAAATGATGAATATCTATGGTGTCTAGATGCGCATATCGATTCGGTGTCAAAATCGACCGTGTATTACGGGAGTTATGGCCATTTTTCGTCAAATTTTACGTCAACATTTCTTGTGTGCTTGCTTACCTATAATGTCAAGATGTGCATATCAATTCGGCATCGAAATCCACCCTTTATTACCGAAGTTACGACACTTCTTTGTAAAATGTTATGTTTTTCGCTTATTTGTTTTCAATGGGGGCGTCCGTGTCCCATGGGCATATTTCTAGTTTATAATGCTTTTGCTATGGGTATTGTAATTTACTTATCGTTATTTCAGTTTAAAAGATAAGATAGTATCAATTTTACGCGTAGTCATTTTGCACTATGTCATTGCTAAACATGAAAACTGATTTTAAATTTAAGAAAATAAAAATGAAATCCTCGCTTTATTGACATTTATTATTTTGCCTCGGTCACCATAATTTTTTAATCTTTAAAATATAATCGAATGACCTTGACTTTACAAGGTTTGTCAACTTCCTTTTTAAATTATCATATATTAAACGAAAACATATAAAAGCCCTAGAGAAACTTGCTGATACCAGCAGTTAATGGAATACATCTTTACAGCTGACGATTGTATTAAAAAATAAATGTATTCACGCAGCTTTAAACGTATGCGCAATTAAATGGGAAATAGTTTAAAAAGCATTACATTAAAAAAAATGACAGCTTCTGTATATAAATTGTTTTTTGATACCTCGTATGAATCAAGATAAAAATGTATAGAATGTCGTCGCCCGTTAAAAAAATGAATTATGATAAATATGTTTAAATGAGTTAGCATTTTTGAAGAGGGTCAGGCGGAACGATTGTTGGTCATAAATAAGAATGGAATTTTTTGTATGCATATTATTTTTAGATATTTATGAAACATAGCTTTTAGAGAATGTAAGTTCGGTGGCATGTTATTTAAAACGTGTAATCTATACCCGTATAAAAAAAAAGCAAAGTCCGTTGATGATATATTACTTAGATATGTATTTCTTAAATGATGTTGTCTTTAAAGGGACACACGGCAATCTTGATTTTTTAAAAACTCACGGCGTCCCGTTACTTGCATTTGTTCAATCATTAATATAATTTGTTAGAATAGTTCAAAGCAAATTATTTTCGGATATTACTAACTGTTTATGATATTGCACCAGTAATATATATAAAAAATTGGTAAAATAGTGAAGAAAGTTGAAATCTCAATTTTTTTATTTAATTATATGCAAGCAGTTTTAAAGTAAAAATGACGCAGGATAAGTAAATCGAGGAGCAAATTTTAATGTTTGAATAAAACTCAAGGTTGCCACGTGTCTCTTTAACTAACGTAAATTCACAACTCTGGTTTAGCGTGAGAGGTGGGGCTTAGCTAGCTTACATACGTCATATATAGGTAACATGAAGAAGACGCATTCCTTAGTTCACTATTATATATTGATGTGACAGAGACGTAGCTAAATGTGAATATACTATTATGGAATAACAGATCAAGATGGCAAGTTTGTTGATTTCAATTTGATAACGTGTATATACTCAAATGCAGCTTTTTAAACGATATTATATTGATTTGATAGCTTTGTCAAACACATCATTTTAGTTATTTTGTTATATAGGTATGAAACCACCAATTATTTCCTCATTGACACCAATATTAAAATGTCACATGTTAATGATTTCCTGCAACTTTAACTCAAGTATGGATAATGCAGCATTGTGATTTTTATATAAAATAAAACCTTCCTCTAGGAAAATAACTAGAAAGGTATATATAGACGTTACAAGACAATGTCTCGTTTGTTTACTTAACAGGTCAAGGGTAAAGCTGTTGCATATAACGTATACACTAAACCAAATTGCTAAGTACCAACCTAAGAATATGTCAATAATATTCTCATTGTTTTGTGTATTTTGAGCTTGATTAGAGATACGGTTAAACTGCAAAATAACGAGTGTAAATCGTCTGCTCTGATTGCATGAACATATTTTAAAACTTTTAAGTCAATGGGTTTTCTTAGAAATAAGTTATAACACTTATATAACTGGGTATATAGGATTTTATTAAGTACTTCGAATTAGTGAAGCTTTCGATGTTCCCATATTCTAAAATATGCCAGTTAAAATTATTTTGACATCATGTTTTACTAGCATTACCACTACAAATGCGTTTGCAATTTTTTTTTTCGAAATATTTAATGTTAATGCTGAATTACAGTTACTTGAATTTCAAACAATATTCAATTTAAAGGGAGGTAATTTAAGATTATCCATATTTCATTTTTTTATAGACGGAAAATTTGCGATAAATGGGTCACATTTTTAATTTTTTTTCTATTATTTCATACCAATTTTAAGTATTTTATATCTTTAAGCGATCTTTGACTCATGTTATGTGTTTTATCAGTACATTTAATGTTTTCATATAAAGGGAGGGTATCTCTCAAAAGATGTAACAATTTAAACAAAAGAATAAATGTTTTACAAACTATGGGTCAAAACAAAATACTTATCATATATATTCTAAAATATATTTAAAATAAGAAAATTAGTTAAGATACAAAAGTTGATACTTAGACATTTTGTTCAGTGTATATGCATAGATTCGGAATTTGGAAAATGTTCATCAATTACGGACAACTCGGCATCCATCGGCACGTAGAGCTAATAAACTATAAGATCCTTCCATACCGGGAGTCTAGCATTCAAAGAACACAGGCACTCACAGCCACTCCAAAGGATTTACGTGCCGATGGATGCCGAGTTGTCCGTCGCCGGACCGTCTGTCGTCCGTTATTAACGTTTGCCTTGTGAACACGACAGGGACTTCATTTTTAATCGCTTTCCAGGGTCTTTATATTAATGAAAGATCGGACACAATTTGAAAACTAGCCAGATCGGATGAGTAACACGAGAGTTATGGCCATTGTATTTAGCACCTTTCTGTGCTTGCGTGTGTGTAATTGTGCCTGCGTGCTTGTGTGCGTGCGTGCGTGCGTGCGTGCGTGTGTGCGTTGATTTTGTCAGTTGAAACTCCACCATTATTTTTGTGTTTTTACCAAACGTTGTCAGTGTCTTTATGTCAATGAAAGCTGTGTCAAGTTTGAAAACCAGCAGATATGATTAGTAACATCGGAGTTATGGCCCCTGTTTTACTAAAAAATGCCATATTCAGCCTTGTGAAAATTGTCACTCCTTTATTATGCATCTGATCTTTACTTAACTTGGCAAGATACTTGATATAAAGAAAGCTCGGACAAGCTCTAAAACCAGACGGATCGGTTTAATAACACCATAGTTTTAGCCCCTGTTTTACTGACAACATTCCGTGTTATGCCTTGTGAATTCTCTACCATCTTCATATTGTGTTCAATCGTTTTAGAACTTTGTCAGTTTGCTAATATAAATAAATGCTGAAGTTCGAAAAGCAGATCTATCGGGTTAATATTACCAGTTATTGTCAGTGATGACAAAATGCCATATTTTGCCTTGTGAACACTCTAGAACCTTCATTTTGTATTTGATATTTTCTAAACTTGAATAGGTTGTTAATATTGATAAAAGCTCGGAGAAATTCGAAAACCAGACAGATCAAATAAAACGACACCAGAGTTATGGCTCTTGATTTATTGAAAAACAAATCCATATTCTATTTTGTTAACACTCCAACATCTTCATTTTGTATTCGATCTTTACCAAAACTGGCCAGATTGTTGATACTGATGAAAGTGTGGAGAGTTTTGAAAACTAGATATATCGTATTTGTTACACTAGAGTTATGGCCATTGATTTATTGAACAATGCTATAGGTTGCTTCGTTAGCAGTGTGGCTCCTTCATTTTTCATCTGATATTCACCAATCGTTGGCAGGTTGATATTGTTACTAAAAGTGCGGAAAACTAGAAATATTGGAGTAGAAACAGCAGAGTTGTTGCCATTGCATTATTTAAAATTATTAAATTTTGCTTCATTAGCACTCTAGCACTACAATTATGTCACAGTCATAACTTTTAAACTACTGAATGAAGTATTTCAATATATGTTTTTGTTTCATGAAGGATTTATACAAAACGACCGATTCGTCATCGGGCGAAATGGTTTGAGGTTGACATATACTTCATTTGATACAGATAAGCGTCTACCAATCGATAAAAGTGTCTTAACGATACTTCACGAGCTTGCAGGTCATTGTGTTGTTTATAAATCCTTGTTTTTATCGCCCTGTGAGTAAAGTTATACATGCATATTTTAACGAGTGCGTAGCATGTCAATCTTCCAGGTTACTCTATTCGGACTATTGTTGCACTGGACCGTTATAATAATTACTAATCATAGTATATATTGTTTTCTGATTTTATGATGATTTCGGCAATAGCTGTAGAATTCAATGGATTTGTTGTTGTTGTTTGTTTATTCTTACATATGACTCATGTTATGTATATTTCCAGGTAGTTTCTGATGTCATTTCCGTAAATCACACAGCTGTAGTCATGGATACCGATGTCATCATTATTCCGGATAACGACCTGGACATCGACGTCCCCATGGATACCGACGAGAAGTTTATCAACTGCGATATATGTGAAAAGAGGTTTAAAACTCAATATCGTTTCAAGATCCACCAGCGTATTCATACTGGGGATACGGCGTATGAATGCCACGTTTGCCGGGAACCATTTCCAAATACTGCTCGGATTTAAGAGCATATGCGCTCGCATGATGGGGCTAAACCATTCAAATGTCACGTATGTGATAAACTGTATTCAACGACTCAAACCCTGAGCACACACATGGTTGTACATACTAAAGAAAACAAGACAGGTGAAAGCCAGTTACATCCTACAGTGTCTAGTTTCCATGATGTAATCATGGATGCCCGCGAGAATTCAAATGTCGTAACAAAGGATACAGACGAGAATTTGTTCACGTGCGATATATGTGGCAAGAGATTTAAAGTTCAACACCGCCTTGATATCCATCTACGTGTTCATACCGGGGATATGGCATATGAATGCCACGTTTGCCGGGAACCATTTACCAATATTTCTGGTATTACGGAGCATATGCGCTCACATGTTGGGGCTAAACCTTTTAAATGTCACATTTGTGAAAAACAGTATTCAACGAAACAAGGCCTTAACAGCCATATGGTTGTACACGCTACAGAAAATTCGAGTGAAAGTCGTCTGCAATCTACAGAGCCCGGTATTACGGAAAATATGATCCCACATGTCAGTACAAAGCTTTTCCAATGCAAATTTTGCGATAAACGTCTTTCAGGGAAACTAGAGCTTAACATTCATGTTCTAGAGCACACAGGAGGAAAGCCGTTAAACTGCCCATATTGCGCAAAGACATTTTCAAACCAAAGTTCTCTTAACGTACACGTGGCTAATCATACAGGAGAGAAGCCGTTTGAATGTGATATCTGTGGAAAGCGATTCTCACAGAAGGGTAATCTAAAGACGCATCACAATGTTCATATTAGAAATAAGCTTTTTAAATGCAGTGTATGCTATAACAGTTTTACACAAGCTGGGTATCTTAAAGCGCACAAGTGCATACACACTGGGGAAATGCCATTCAGGTGCTTTGTGTGCGAGACCGGTTTCACGCAATTATCACAGCTAGAAAGTCACATAAATACACATGCAAGTGATACACCATACAAATGCCGTCTTGTAATGAGAAAGAGTAGCAGTAGAAATCCAAGCAGCGACAGCAGCAGTAATAGTAGCAGTAGTTATAAAAGCAGCGACAGCATCACTAGTAGCATAGGGAATGGAAACAGCAGCAGCAGTAGTAATATTAACTATACAAGCAGCGACAGCAGCAGTAGTAGCATATGGAATGGAAGCAGCAGCAGTAGTAGCATATGGAATGGAATCAGCAGCAGCAGTAGTAGTATTAACTATACAAGCAGAGACAGCAGCTGTAGTTACATCAGTAAATGAAACAGCGGGAATAGTTCCAGCAGAAACAACTTTAATAGAATAAAACTCAAGATTGCCGTGTGTCCTCTTAATAGAATAAAATGCATGAGCTGATTATTTAATATGACTACAATTTGTTTTATAGTGGCGTTAACCTGTAGCTACACAGGTCGATGTCCATATGTGAGGCATGACTAACTGCCGAAAGGTATTCTGGGGGGAATCTTCTAATATAATACTGAGCGCACGGAGAGAGAATAGGGAGTCTAGAGTCGGTGGTTAAAGAGTGAGAGTCAGTTTCAATACTTGTATCCACAAGATGGACCCCCGCAGTCTAAGGCAGGGTGTGGGATAAGTTAAACTATACTATGTTAACCAGTATAGTAGTGTAATCATCGTTACATAAAAACCACTATACTAAACGGATATGTTTATATATATAACAGGATTATGAATGTGTAATTATTCGGACTGTTTATATGTACCAATAAATTATGGAAATCACAACGCGAAGTCCGGACCTTGTTATTAAATGTACCAAGCATAGCATACGACCCCGTAGTGCTACAACACACACACACACACACACAACTGTAATAGAAGAAGCAGCAACACCCCAACACCAGTACTAGTTGGAACAGCTAACAACAGCAACATAAGCAGTAATCAAAAAATAAAAATATAATCCAGTGTTAATATGGATAAAATAGTGGAGCAGAACGGTGATACTCGTATAAATGGCCGCCAAATATTTCATAAAGAATTAATAAAGTCCATACTTAATTGGTTTCATCAATAATTCTTATTGTAAGCAAACCCAGTTCAGGATCGACAATGTAACATATGTTATACAATCATGGTCAATATTGGTTCTTAAAAATTGTCGCCATTTTAAAAATGGCTGCCAAACAAATATTGAAAATAGTAAACTTGTTTTTTTTAACTTATAAGCGACCAATTTTTTTTATGTGTTTTACAAAGTTGTCTTGATATATTTATGTGTTTATCTATACTTCAATGATTAGTCGATAGATAAACCCCTATACTTCAAAGGTTTCAAACATGTTTACATACTATGCCAACTCTTGAATTTAGTTTATCTTTAGTTTGTCTTGGCCTTAATCATTTCTATGTTTAAGTTTCAATCTCATCTTTATTAGAAATTTTTAGTTTAAAACCCTAAATATACATTCTGTGACTCTCTGTGGCGGCCATAAAAAGGCGCCCCGACTACAAATCATTAGGTTATTACTTATTAGTCCTTTGGGATAATCCATTATTTGTTGTTTTAAAGTAGAATAACGCTTAAGCCGGTGCTAGGAGGCGTGAGAGGTGTTGCATCTTATCATTACCTCTCATGAACAGACTCAATAAAAACGAGTATTCTACTTTTCTTTCTTGTTTGTGTTTGCTGCTTCCATGGGATCACCTGTTCAGTATTTATTGAAAAGACCCACGGCAATCTTGATTTACTTATCAATCATCCAAATGATCACCTATATGTATTAATCCTACATCATTTTGACTCTAAAACTGCTTGCACATAATCAAATACAATTTAGATTGGTTTTAATTGTTCGTGGTTATGCTAAATTACAGGTTTTAATATATTATTGGTGAAATATATTCAACAATTAGCAACATGTAAAAATAATTTGAATTTTGAACTATTTACGTAATTTTTAATAATGATTTTAAAACATGCAAATAAAATATCAACATTAACGAGAAGCCGCGGGTTATAAAAACACCGAGATTGCCGTGTGTCCTTTTGGAAATACACGTCTTCTAAATGCTTAGACAAAATACCCTCTTCCAACCACATTCACCGGTTGTAGGCATTTCAGGTGTGAACCTAAAGGACTTGTCCTGTTTGCAATATACGTCTTTTAAACGCTTAGACAATATACCCTCTTCCAACCACATTCACCGTGTAGGCATTTCAGGTGTAAACCTAAAGGACTTGTCCTGTTTGCAATACACGTCTTTTAAACGCTTAGACAAAATACCCTCTTCCAACTACATTCACCAACTGTAGGCACCTAAAGGACTGTCTCCAACAATGTCCAACATGTTAAAAAACTCGTATCTATATGTCACAAAATGTCATGGGTAGAGCGTATTGGTCGTACATAGCTCTTGTAAGCAGCTGTTAGTTACACCCTAATTCATTGTTAAGTTGAAACCAATTCACAATGTTCATGATATATTCAGGTAACACGGAAAACCGTGCACATTTTCAGTGGCCGTTAATAAGGGCCGTTTAATAAGTTTAGTTTTGTGCTAATGCATGCAAACGTATAGGTCTATCTCCTTAAACGGCAAAATTGTGTAAGGGTCCTTTCGTGTAGATTTTAATACTGCGAATTTAGCCACGCATGTCACGGACTGAACGGGGGAAATAATGGTTTGGGGGAAACGTTTGCTATAAAATTTATTGTCTCCTAGTTCTGGCCGGGATTGCTTGATAGTTGCTTTGTTTGGAGCAGGGGTTGGACGGCGAAATTCACAGGCAATATGTGGTCAGTATTTATTTTATTAACTTTTATCGTACATTTGTATTCAGTGGGCGGGGCCATCTTGTTTGGCGATTACGACATCCGGTTAGTTTTGATGTTTCTTAAACATTAACTTGAGACTAGCATATGATTTTGAAGTTACTTTATTAGATGTAATTATTGTAATTGATCATTAATAGTAAAACAATATTAATTTGATAACAGTGGATAATAGGTGCATTAGTTAACGTTTGCGTGTAACTCAGTGATTGTAATACACGATTGAATTGATAATGTTGTATATTAGGTGCATTAGTTAACAATGAGATGAGTGACTAGTATAAATGTTCGACGCGTATACATAGTGTTGTATAATATGGGCATTAGTTGACATACATGTGTGCATGCATAACTCAGTGAGTGTAATATACGAGTGATTTGATAACGTTGTATATTGAATATATTAGGGGCATTGGTTAACAGCGACGTACATGGCGTATACATGGCGTTGTAGAATATGTATACATTGCTACTCATCATTAGTACAGCTTACATATATTTATTAAATAATGATTTGTTTGGGTAATGATAATTATGCAATGCAAGATGGTTATGTTTATAAACCGACATCTAAAACGTATGTATAATTACAGCCTAAGCCATCCAGGATATAAGCCATCCAGGGTTGGATATAAGCCATCCAGGTGTGGATGTAAGCCTTCCGGAGTGGAGCTAAGCTTCGACGTATAACGTAAAGAGCGGTGGAGACGGTCCCCGTACCTGCGCAACATGGCCAGGTTCTAGTAACGACAACCCCCGGGACACAAGGTGGGCCCGTTATCAGTCCTCACTGGAGGAACATCATCCACAACCTCAGTGGAGGTTAATCATCATACATATCGCGTCATCAACCCTTATAGAAGGCATTTGATGACAATCACCCATTGGATTCGCGCATCATCAACTTCATGAGCTCTCGCGCATCACAGTTATCGCGCTAGATCATAGATCAACATTGTTATAATTTTAACAACACTTTAGTGTCGTTGTTACAATACTAAGAACGTCTTAAACGTTCATGAGAACATTCTTTTCATAGTTCATTTGTGTATTCGCTTGTTGTTTTAGATAATTGTATATATATTTAACATATTTTAAAAGTTGCATTAAACTTATGTAAATGCATTCACCGTCATTCCTGAGTTAGCCCCAACCACTAGGGTCATCCTGTGACAACCGGTTGTAGGCACCTAAAGGACTGTCTCCAACAATGTCCAACATGTTAACAAACTCGTATCTATATGTTGCCTGAGAAGAACTACTACAACTTGTGAAATGGACTTGTTGAATCTTCCATTGTATACTGAAAGGAAAAGGAAACTCATAATCAAACAATTGCCAATACTACACTATTATATACATCTAATTTCCACGTAATGTTACAGATATATCCCAATGTGTTTTGTACAAAAAGGGGCTACAACTATTTACAGAAAGAACAACTCTGTCAAGTAGTATAACTTTGAATCAAAGTATACTTTGTTACACGAAGTTCATAAATGTTGAAGTTTCGCTTGAAAAAGTCAAGCCATTTCAGTATTGTGTTTAATGTTAAGAGATTGCAACGTTTAAAGCCTAAGTTTGCTCACCTGCTTGAGCCAAATTCGCATTCTGTCGATAATGAAACTTTAAAGGTGTAACCATTGGTATGTTCGGTGCTGTTTAAGCCTTCTTTCCGAAAGGACAGACCCAGTGTTGCCCTGTACCATTCGATTAGCAGTAGCATATTAAACATACAATATATAGAGGAAATAGCCATTATGCGTTTCTTTTTCCTTTCAGTATATGTCAACACATATTTATGACATGTGCATACACTCCCTCTGTCATGCATAAGGGCAACACATTTTCCAAGAAACACAAATTTTGGAATTATAAAGCTTGTGCAACCCGTACATAATATTTCCTGATTTTCCAAGCACAGGTTTTACCTCTATGGGCAAATGAAGATATTTCATTACATCTAGTTAAAGTGTGAAAATCAACACGGTGTCTTGGCTTTATTGGGCATAATTTTTAGGCAATATAACGAACAACGAAGTACCTACAGTGATTCCTAGTTTCTAAAGCTACCAATAGCTCAGCTTACTGTATTTATTGTACCATTGCCATAACATGTACTGAAACGTTTTTGTCTACTGTATATACATGTATCACACTTTTAGAGAAGTCTTGTTCGGCATAATCTGCAACATGTAGCCTCTTAGTGAATGAACGGTGATCAGTCTACATCTACTCTCTTTGTGTAATACACGGCACATCTTTATCTCTGTTCCATTGAAAGTGTTTTCTATCGCAACCGATTTCTCGGTCAGGAAATCAGAGTTATGGTTTTGTTTTGCACGATGGCTTTCATGCTGTCAGATATATATTCATTATGGACGATGTCAACCCTACTACACTCTCTGTAGAAGATTTTCAACAATTTGTAAAAATATTTGCTAATCACACTTACTAAATATTTTGCAAGCATAATAAAGCCTTTTAGTATGTCTAAAATTCGCGGAACAAAGACGAACGCACCTATCAAACTTACCATGTCCACGGTCTCAGCACAATTTCCTTTTTGGTTCCTTACTTAAAATAGCATCCTTGAATATGTAGCTTCTTAACGTTCTCACTTTTGTTCTGAGCTATACTCAGACACCATTCTGATTCCTTATCCTTGATTATTTTATCCAGCTTTATTTTCTTACTTTTCATGATTTATGTTACTTAGCCATATCAAAATGTGACTTCTCTGAAAGGAGATGAATTGATACATGCTTTGATAAGCTTGTTTTCAGATCCTTACTATTATTATTTGAATATAATATATATGTGAACATTACGAAATAAATATTGTTTAAACCAAAACCTTTTAAGGCAGCTTGTAAAGTCTGATTAGAATCCAAATAACAGTTTTTCAAAACTAGAAATGGGCTGATGATACACTATTATCCGTCGTTAATCCGAACTAATATGATACACATATCTACGTGAAGAGAAAGTACTTTATGGAATATGTTGTAATTTGGTAATCACTGAGGAAAGAAAACAAGTTCTGGTTTATCTGTTTAAAGGTCGACTGCAATCAGAACCCACTATTTATAGTGAATTGCTTAAACACCCTTAGGATATGTTGCATGTATTTTTTCATTTAGTCCTTTGACTGTTACTTGAAGTCTTCATAACCTCTGCTCCCAACTAAATTCCCTTGAATTTGTGTATTTCGCTCATTGTTTTCTCGCTTAGGGAAACTGGGACAATACGCCGCAAACCATGGAATGGTATGAAAATTCCACATTGAAGATTCAATGTTCACCGTCATATGCGTACCATCTTTGGGATGGCTGAACTTTTCGTACAATTGACATTTTTAATATTGATTCTGCCCAACCCGGGGCTAGAGGGCGTGAACGGTAGCAAGCATTTTCCACTGACGTTCATGAACAGTCTCAAACAGAGACTGAAAATTGTTTTTGAAGTTATGGTGTTGGGTAATTTCCAAATTTCCAAATTTCTCCTTGTGTATTCTTTATTTTGGGTTATGTTGTCCATTAACTCAGTTACAACCTAATTTATCTATGTGTTCAACAATTTCTGCTACACGAAAATCTTCTATGTAATGTAAATCAAGTACCAGTAAATTCTCCGTAGTGCCATTGAATATATTTTCTAATTTCTCTGCTGTGTCACTCAGCATATTTTAGGAATGTTGTCGGAACAGCTTAAACTTGTTCATCATGAAAAAGAGTATGGTCCTTTCTTTGGCAGCTGCTGACGAATTAGTGCAGTAACTGAAATCAGTTGCTAACTCGGGCAATATCTGGTTCAGATACCATTCATAGTTGAAATGGCGATGTGCTTTCAGAACCTTCTGCATCTCCATCATCTTTCACAAGTTTATTTTTCTGTTTGTGAGCTTGGTCAATAGGTATTTGTGAGACATTACTACACGTGCTTGGTCAATAGGTATTTGTGAGACATTATTACACACACAGCTAACTAAGACTTACAGCTCAACCGAACAGTACTGCAATTGCTAACTTTCGTTTCTCTTTATGATCTTCGTGTGATCTACTCAGTGGTAGGCATGCCTTCCTTTACTCTCAGTGGAATAACTGTAAGTTCGGTAAGCGTACAGTAACACCATTGTAGGTAGTTTCTAAGTGCTGTAGTCTAAGCAGTTGAATTTTTGGCAGATGTATATTGATATGACTTAACATCACCCATACATCTTCGGTAAATGTTTTTCGCCAATTTGATACTTTGATGATTGTATACTTAATTTCTACAAATTATGACAATGAAATAGAATAACTAGTCAATGAAAACGTATTATATGTTTATGCTGTTAGAATATTCGCAAACCATTTGGAATAAAATTGCTGAATCCGTAATTTATATTTTTTAAGTACTGAATCTTGATACCTAACTTGTCTTACGTGTTTTGGGTAGTATTTTATGACAAGCAGTTATACGCAGTTATCTATCTTGTCATTTAACATTGTTTACTATGGATAATCTGAAAACGAAAACTGCTCCACTAAATTTCAAACCGCATTTATCTGTCTCGGAATAAAATCCAATTGGTTTTACCGGCCTTTTTATTATTTGACTTTTGACAGTTTTACGCGAGGAATTTTTCCGAAAAATTGATTTCTTTGTGCGATGTAACTGAAGAAAACCGGACATGCACGTGCATTTCATTACATCAACGTGGAATACACTAAATCCAGATATGCACGTAAAACAACGTTAAACGTCAACTCGTTATATGGATTATATCATATGTTGTCCAAAATGCCTCAATTTCTAACTATTTAAAGGATTTATTGTGTTTTGCGTTGTCATTGACCGTGAGTATAATTCCAAGTATAATTTTTGTGTTTGAAATTGTTTCATGATAAGCCACACAAAATAAAACCCGTCAAAGTTTGTTTTATAAATTGCATTGATCTAGCATTTCGAACTATGCAATAACTAATTCTCGCAATGTACAGATTCCGAAGGAGTGAACAATATCTCTTGATAAGCATTCCCTGATATATGTGTTTATTTCTTAAAGGAATCTGCAGTGTTTTACATTTGCCACACGGGCTCTGGTCCTTCTATAGTCATCAAACTAGCCTCCAATTGATCTAAATGAATCCATTTTAATATGAAGGCTTCAGATAAATTCCATGGTATCGGCTTGGCAAGTCTATAGTTGGAATACAAATAACCCTTTGGCATAACATTTCATCGTGTTTGTATATTGTTTACTTGTTTTGTCATGAAAATACCCTCTTCCTTTCATCATGTTTATTAAAATACATTTGCCACACGGGCTCTGGTCCTTCTATAGTCATCAAACTGGCCTCCAATTGTTCTAAATGCATCCATTTTAATATGAAGGCTTCAATGTTAAATGACACGATGATCTTCACATTTGGTTTCAGATAAATTTCATGGTATCGACTTGGCAACTATGTAGTTTAAATACGAATAACCCCTTTAGCCTAAAATGTCATCGTGTTTGGTTTTTGTCTACTTGTTTTGTCACGCAAATACGGTTTATATTTATTGTATAATGAATACAATAACTGTTAACAATTTAAATATGCCGGAAGAAAATCTGCCACAACCCCTTTTTTTTCTTTCATCATGTTTATTAAAATACTTCTGTTATAAGAACACATTACCAATATAAATAAGAATGATATATAAGCACCTTAAAAAAGGTGCACACAATGATCACAACAGCAAAAACACGTAAACAAACATGCAGGCAATAAACCATACGAAAGGCAGCTTGTTAGGGTTAATATCTGCGCAATGAGAACGTGTTTTTGGGTCAGTACAAGAACAAAACACCGAGTGATACTCTTTTGTTAACAGTGGTTAGAATGTTGGACTGTAAATTAGAAGGCAGTGAAGACCACGCACCTTTTCCTGGGTAGAACCAGTACTGTATACCTCCCACCATCCGTAAGAAGCAACACGTCCTCGCTTACAATTCGGGCTCTCAGTGGGATTCGAACCCGCAGCGGTGAGAGGCGAGAAGGATTCAAACGCAGCGTATTTACCATCTCAACCACAGATGTGGGTATGGCAGGTTATAGCATTGTCCGGTATCTGGTGTGACTTTAAATAAACTGCAGTGCGTAGCTGTGCGGATAAACAAAGCTCAGTTAGATGTTTCGTCACTTCTAAATTCATGAAATTATGATAACTTTTCACTTCACGACTTCTAACTTCATGACTTTTCATTCCTTCATGACTTCACTATGATGTCAAAACTATGTTTGTCGGATTTAAGTGGAACGTCCAACCCCAACCCCCTCCTTCCACTGGATCCATTCAACATAAACCTTTAGGATCTGGATCGCTAGCATGTACATTTCGTAAACAGCACACGTATAGAAACAAACGCATGATTATCGGATTGCAGAAATCGACAAGTGGACAGTTCTGACAACAATAGACTTTCCGATCCGTCTATTTTTGTAAACGTTATAATTAACTCGGAAAATATTATAAACCATGATCTGCACTGCTAGTATTTTCACTGTATAAACCCTGAATTCATTCAACAAAAACACACAGAAAAGATAAAATTGATACCGTTAGAAAAAAATGCAAAGGAGACCTTCTGCCGTAAATTGAATAAATAAATAAGCCCAGCATGTTAAACAAGCGGCTCTTTGTAAAAGTTCCTTAAAGCAGTCTCTATAGCAATCGATTTCTTCTTTGTAGGCGTGTCCTTATTTGTAACTTCATGTTCACCAGCTCATGTCGAAATCGGGTATTTAAGCGAGCAAATATAGCACAGGAAATCATTTACTGTATATACATCGACCAGTGCACATCGTACATATACACAGGTTAACAGTAATTTTTACAGAAAAAAAGTTTGCCTCTTTCGTGGCTTGAACAAACGACCTTCTGTTTTCAAGTCAAGTGTTCTATGCACTGAACTATTAAGGCTACTTGAAAAATAGTGTAGTAACTACCATTTATTATGAGGCAAATTAACGTAACATATTTGAACGCAACTCAAGATGGATCAATAAATATATAGTCTATCTTGTCGCACGTTTAAATTAACATTACCTGGTGTAATACTGTATGTTATCAATATGAAACTAATACTTCGCCTCAAAACAACCATATCTCGACTTGTTATTCGCTTGATGAGTTTGTGTGCGCGCTAGTGATTACGTAAAGCCTATTTAGTGTTAAAAATGCTGCAACATACCAATAAATAGCCGTCGTCTAGTGGTTCAGCGTACATCTTTCAAAACGTAAAAGTTGAAGGCAGTAGTTAAAATCCCGTCCCGGCAACTGTTTTTTTACCACATATATTCTGAAGCCGTATATTTATCGATGTTACCTGTACGGAGGCTAAATAAAAATGTGATATTTTACGCATCGATTTCTACCTTATATATTTGGGGTGTTCGTCAATTTGAAACAACTTCACACGTGACTTATTCATATTTTAAAATAGGGACTCTGTAGCTTTAAGGTTGGATAATAATTTGATGCGTTAGAGTGCGCGCAAGAAAAAGTGTACAGACAGACGGACCTACGACGGATAACTTGCAATGAACAAGATTATTCGGATCTTTAATTTCTTTCCTTGATGACTGAAAACTGTTCTCTTTTCCTTTGTTTTAAAAAGCTGAGTGGAGTGATGCAACTGCACAGTAGTTAATGATCCTCTGCGTGTTTCCACATTTAGTAAAGTTAGAAGACAGTACTCAATGCTCATCTGTGTGTTTCCACATTTAGTAAAGTTAGAAGACAGTAGTTAATGCCCATCTGTGTGTTTCCACATTTAGTAAAGTTAGAAAACAGTAGACACTGCTCTTCTGTGTGTTTCCACATTTAGTAAAGTTAAAAGACAGTAGTTAATGCTCATCTGTGTGTTTCCACATTTAGTAAAGTTAGAAGACAGTAGTTAATGCTCCTCTGTGTGTTTCCACATTTAGTAAAGTTAGAAGACAGTAGTTAATGCTCCTCTGTGTGTTTCCACATTTAGTAAAGTTAGAAGACAGTAGTTAATGCTCCTCTGTGTGTTTCCACATTTAGTAAATTAGAAGACAGTATTTAATGCCCATCTGTGTGTTTCCACATTTAGTAAAGTTAGAAGACAGTAGTAAATGCTCATCTGTGTGTTTCCACATTTAGTAAAGTTAGAAGACAGTAGTTAATGCTCATCTGTGTGTTTCCACATTTAGTAAGGGTTAGAAGACAGTAGTTAATGCTCCTCTGTGTGTTTCCACATTTAGTAAAGTTAGAAGACAGTAGTTAATGCTCCTCTGTGTGTTTCCACATTTAGTAAATTAGAAGACAGTATTTAATGCCCATCTGTGTGTTTCCACATTTAGTAAAGTTAGAAGACAGTAGTAAATGCTCATCTGTGTGTTTCCACATTTAGTAAAGTTAGAAGACAGTAGTTAATGCTCATCTGTGTGTTTCCACATTTAGTAAGGGTTAGAAGAGCAATGTTTTTGTTCTCTTATATCTCAAAGCTATGCATGATGTGGTATACATACAAAAACAGGTCTTGACCGGAAGAACTAGGATTGCACCACGTCTCTCCGTCCCTCTGTTTTTTTTCTGGGCTGCAAATTATCTCGGCATTCAGAGATTTCGTTCATATACTAAAGGAAAAAAGAAATGCAACTCGGGAATTTCAGCTATATAGTGTATGTTGAATATGCTGCTGTTAATCATGGCTACCTTAGAACTTTCCTTTGGAAATAAAAGACTGAAACAACACATGACCTACCAAACAGTATCCCTTCAAAGTTTCATTATTGACAGAGTACGCGTTTGGATCAAGCAGGTGAGCAAACTTAGGACGTACAATTTTGCAATTTTTTACATTTAATACTGAAATGGCTCAAAATTCAAAACGGACTTCAACATCTAGGAACTCGTTTTACAAAGTGTACTTTGATTAAAAAGTCTGCAACAGCACTGTTTTATTCTTTCTCTAACTAGTTGCAGCCCTTTGTTTATTAAACATCTTGAGATTTCCCTGAAATATTACATGGAATATAGCTGAAATTCCCGAGTTACGTATCTTTCTGTCTTTAGTATACAAGTATTTTGTATATTTCTACTTGTTTCCACTAGTCGGACGGTTCAGTTCGTTTCGAGTTTGAAATACTACTTCTGCTCTACCGGTTGAACTATTATCACGATAGATCTTCAAGCGTTATATTTTCAGTTTATGGACAAGTCAGACATGCATCAGCAAGCCAGATACGACATTGTCAAAGTATGTTGCTTGTGGAATTAAACAGGCGTCCGCTCTACCTCCTTGACGTTCGCTCTACCCTCAGCTCGTTCGCTCGGCTATCTCGAGAAAATTGACCATAACATTTAGGAAATAAGTAATTTATGGGCAGTATTCAAGTGATATTCACCATCGAAATACTTCGTGAATGCAAATAGTTTCAAAAACAAGTTGAAAGTGTGATCCGTGGAGAAACTTGCACCAAATATCGACAGGAGTCAAGTTCTAGCTGCTATAATTTACACTTTTATAAGACGAAATTGTATTCTACATGTGGTATAAATATGCCTACACAGAAACACATTCCCCGATTTTTCAAAAATTCTCTGTTGTTCTTGATAAAAGAAATAAAAGTAGATCATACTCAATTTTCATTGTTCTCCTTTTGATTGTGGAGCGAATGTTTACCAGGCGTGATATACACCAGCTTATATTTATCCCAAACGATTTAAAATATGCACGATGTTTGTCATACACCTACAGCTATACTCATCAATATTAACTAGAGTTTACATGATTTAATAGTTTATTACCGTCTCATTATGTACGTACATTTACATATACATGATACTAATTAAATCAGCGATCGCTCACAAGCATAATGATCCGAACCAATCAGATTGCAGATCGTAATATTTGTTATATACTATTAGATTAGATAGGAATGTATGTTGCAAGTTATACGACAGTTGGTTAGGGTGGTATCTACTATTTGTCTACTGACCAGAATGATCCCGTATATAAGGCAACATCTTTTTCTTTTTTTAAATCATATTATTTTAAAATATTTCAAAAGTAGTATACGAAACTACTATGGAATAAATCTGATTGGTTCCTATGATTGTGCATGTGGGTTTTCTGAAACAATATATAATGTAGCATTCTTTACAGAATTAAAAGAGACGATTTCAATCAAATGTCTTATTCAAAACGTAACACTCGTTTAATGTATTCATTCCTATTTCTGACGATAATGCCCGTGTGACCTGGTATATGTACAGACGTAGATGCAAGGAAGCTGATCATGACAATGAAAAGCAAATTAATAATGTTTCTTTCATAATTATATCATTATCACATACAACATTTAGCGTTTAACGGATTCCACTATACGCTAAATGTTAAAATTTATAACATTGAGCGTTTAGTAAGTTTTATCATTTAGCGTAATCTTAACATTTAGCGGTGCTACACATGCTTAGTTTGGTTCTATACCCTGCTGGGTGGGTATATTCAGATGCCCGGGACCACCTTCCGACGGGCGCGGCTATCTTAGATCATGTTAAGCAAAACATTTAATTTCTACGTAGGCATTATCTGAAGACAAGGAATATACAACTGTTCTTGCATACTGGCGAAGGTTATCCGCGTTTACATTATTTCCAAGTTTCCTTCAGATCTTAAATTGATTTTTTGTAAAACTGGCATCGCCCCTTACATTTTTCTACATAACTTGCATATTTGCTGATTTCATAATTAATAATTATTTGAAACGTTAAATGCCAATTCTTTTTGCATACTACTATGTGTTGATTAGTGTACACCAACAATACATTAAAATGACGATACACATGCAAGCATATTTAAAGTCAAAATATGATAATGGATTAATCAATTCAGTTTTTAATTTTAACGCATGGCAAATACTTCAAGATTGCCGTGTGCCCCTTTAAAATTTGCAAAAATTATACTTATACATGTGCACACATAAGCATCAACATTAAGCTGATACTCTCCGAATACATGTAGAAACTCGACAGGGTTATGTCAAAGGATATTGACATGTTTAAAACTCACGGCGTCGCATTATTTTTTCTATATAACTTTGAATATTAAAAATCACTAATAATAATATTTGTCATTAGATTAGTTCAAAGTAAATTGTTTTTCTTGTTTTTACATCTTACTATCTGTTAATTATATTGTACCAATGATTCATTTTAACATTTGGTAGCATTAATGATATGCAAGCAGGCTTAATGTAAAATGATACTGGATTAATAATGGAGACAAATGTTAATGTTTGATACACAATACAAGCTTGCCATGTGTCCCTTTAACGTATGTTGTCTTAACACTAACGAATGTAGAACGACCGAATTATTGAACTTGACACACCTCGTTTTGTCCAGTTTTATATACAAATGCACATTTATCATTTAACTTTCTTGTCGTGCCCTTAATGGGTTATTCTCTTACTGCTCTGGCTTCTGCAAAGTCATTGAGAACCTTCATTGTGGCTTTCTAGGCTATTGTTTTTTTGTATTATATTTACACGAGCATATTTGTGTTTTACTTATATTGTCTATTGATGCTGCCTTGTTGGTTAGATATTAGATCATGGCGGGGATTTCTTTATTTACACTGTCCTGTTTTAATGGGATGACAGTAGGGTAAGTGTGAGGTTTGGTGCACCCTAGAACCGGTTTAAACCCCCAGTGGCCTACTTTGCCACTGACCGTCCCAAGGCGGTAGCCCTATTGTCAACCCTTTTTGTGTTTGTGATGTCGTTTGCATTTATTATTGCTTTTGCCTTCTTGTTTGTCTGTTTGCGTGTTTGTTTCTGTGTTTTGTGGTTTACTGTCCTCCTTGAATGCTACTTTCCCTGTCCGATCTTTTTATATTTCTTATTAAAGTAAGGTACCTATTAGTTGCGAGAATTCTATGTAATATTCTAACTTGTAACCATTGCAGCTGATTATCTATAGTAATCAGAAATGGAATATCATAGTATATTTTCCAGTCTTTTTAATTATTCCATTTACATTGACTGGTATGTTTTTCATTATTCATTTAAGACATCATATATTGATTGTGTTCCTTTTTTTTGTAACAGTGGGTATATATGTGATGGGATACATTGGTTTATTTCATTTATGTTCTTAGATTCCAACCTTTTTAACTTATAACATGTATTAATTGCCATTGTGATGCCATGAAAATGTAGAAAATTAATCTGAATGTTTGTATGTTTTTCAAATTATTCTTTGTTAAATAGCTCTACCAGCTTTTGAGGAAAATACTTTGTTTCCCAAATAATATATTATGATTATAAAAAAGTGTCATTTTCAGGAATGTTTCAAATGTGTTGACTGTGTTAAATTCTAAAAACGAAACATATGAATAAAGAACATCTTTTCAAAAATATTTCTTTGCAGATGTTAAAAGATTTTTAGCATAATTTTTACCACAATTATTTATATCGAAGTAAGTATTAAATAAATATTGCCACATTCCATCAGAATTAGCAAGTCTTCTAATCCATGTAACTTTCAGGCTTGAACTAAATGCTTTAATATGTATCATTCTTAATTCCCCTTCAAGATAATCTTTAACAATAGTTGATCTTTTCATTGTTGATGGTCCTTGCCACAGGATATGAAATAGAACATCATTTAGATTCTCAATTTCTTTATCGCTCAAAGTTGGTAAAGGATTGAAAAGATGATTAAAGGATGGTATTAAAAGGCTTTTTATAACCGTTATTTTACCTTTTGGCGTTAAAATTATTCTGTTCCAGAATGTTTTTCATTATTATTATTATTATTTCTAAACTATATCAAAGAAAAAGTTATAAGTCCAACAAGAAGAGTAGCATTCACAGAATACAGTCACTCCGACACGTATTACAATGTAAAGGTGATTAAAAAAGCACATCACAAACATGTTAAAGGTTGACAACAGGCGTACTGCCTTGGAACGGTCATTGGCAAAAGGGATCACCGGGGAGTTTAAACCGGTTCAAGGGTGCACCAAACCCCATAATAGTACCAACAACAATAACTTGCCCTCACTCTCGTAACGACAGTTATAGATGTTATTGAAGGTAACAATATTGCGACAAGATGATTACAAGGTGAGCAACGAGAACAAAATATAAGGTACTTAATTTGAAACAAAATCAATTTTAAAACAACCGCATTATTATTTTCTTGTAGTGGAAATAACTAATAGAAACAGCATAACAGTTTGTGTATTTATTACGGTTTAGATTCATTACAATATTATTGTTAAGGTTTATTAAAGCCATTAAAATCACAATACAATTAAAATAAAATCACAATGAAATTGATAAAAATATAACAAACCTAAAATATACATTAAAGTAGAATTTCTACAAGAAAGTGGCTTCATCATTGTTAATATGTATGAAACTACCAATTAGTTTTCTCAATGTTAAACAGTCACACATTTATGATCGGTTGCAACTTCAATTCAAGTATGGATAATGCAGCAGTGTAATTTTCATATTGAAAAATGGGTTTCCCTTGAAAAATCACCAGAAAATGTGGGGTCACAAGACATGTAAGAAAGTTCTTGTTTGTTTAAACAGGCCAAGGGTACAGCTGTTTTCATGGGTTCAGTTAATCCTTTTTTAATTTTTAAAAGTCTTCAAATTATTGGAAGTTGTTTTTTCCTCCTATTTTTGTAGTTACTAAGCTATTTCTGTACACGCCGAATCGTCAAATAAAATGGTCTGAATCATCTACTAATCTGGTCTGAAAAATCAAGTGGTGGTCGACTGGTGGTCAGGTGGCGGTCAGCTGGTGGTAAACTGGTATTCAATTGGTGGTAAGCTGGTGATCAACTTGAAGTCAACTAGTGGTCATAATGACCTATGGTCGAAATGTCCACAGTTCATATTTAAACAATAGAGTTAAACATTACAACATAATTGAATAGAATTAAAACTTAAGCTGAAAATTGTAACGATACAATCAATTAATGTTAAAAATGTGACCTTGTACATTATAATGATACGGCTTAGATAAACAAACCAAACACGGAAGTTTACATAAACAAAACAAACACGGAATACGAACAGAACGAATATTTGGCCTACTTCGGAATGCCTATTTTGTGTCTTAACATGTTTTAAAGCTAAAGAAAATATATAACTGTACAGAGAATAAACAAACTTATTTGGAAGTATTTTGGCTTGCATAACAAGTGGTAGCCTGTGTAATAACTTCAGTTTATTACCGGAAGTAATCGATTCTCTGCTCAATGATTGAACGCTTATCGAGTACGTTGTCAGCCCAGTCAGGATGTACTTTAGTTTTTATTTCATTGTTAAATCTAACCTGATGTTAAAGTATTTTGCCGGTTGTCATGAATAGTAAGTAGTTTACTGTGTTTGTCAGGATTATTTCTTTGGAGAGAATGAGCACAGATGTAACGTAGAGATGTGGTTTTGACAGATGTTTATTTCAAAATACGCATAGTGTGAAATGTTGAAAAACTGAATCGGTTATTCCAGATATGGGACCGTTTGAGAGCCAAATGTGTTTAATTCACAGAATTAAAGTGCATTTAAGCGAACGAATGTTGTGAAATTGTGACTGATCTCCAAATATAGATCCGTTCCCATTAAAACGAAATTTTATTTTTACAGATTAACACTGGCTAGTGTTTTAGATGCGTGTCTGTCGTTTTACGTATTTTGTAGACGTGTCATTCACTGATAACATGTTCCACACAATAGTATATTATTCCAGATTGTAAGGTTGCGATGCACTATAATGGTCAGTAAACTGTTCTCGAGGTAACAAACTTTCATATTTTGGTGATATTGCGTCATCTGAAATACAAAAAGAGTCGCAAGAGGCATGTGAACGATTTACTGGTAGAGGGTCACCATTTATACAATTCGGGGATTGACAAAATTTGCCTGGGGATGTAATTTAAACAAACTTGATAGTATAAAGTGTATTGATCATATGTAAAAAAACTGTTAAAATATCTCCAATTGTTTTTGAGAAGAAGATTGTTTAAGAGTTTGCCTTGTAGATAACTATATATAAACGTTGGACTCCCAAGGGCGAGGCCAGATTTGTCTCCATTATCACCATTGAAACATACTCCGTAGAATACTATAAGACTATTAAGACCTCTAGCTTTTATGTTTTCCGAGAAGATTGTTTAAAATATGTTCTTAGTTTGTAAAACAAATGTTTTGAGGAATATATGCTAATTCTACATCAACTTATTAGAACTTCAGGTCAATTTGACATCACAGTCACCATTGAATAAATTGTATACAGAGCCATAAGCTTGTGAAACATACAATATATGAGAGCGCTATATGCGTTATGGTTTCAGAGAAAATGGTTCAAGCTAATACCTATATAAATCTTACAGTTTGGCAAGAGTTACTTTACCTGCAATTTTTAGAATCAGTGTACGCCCCTGAATTATATATCATTGTAACGATAAATTAATTTTCAATACTTTACATAAATGGACCGAAGTTGTAAGTTAACAAATACAACAAGGATTTCCATAAGCTAATGCAAATAATGAGAAATCTCTGTATACATAGTGGTACTTTTCTGACTCTTTGGAAACAAAAACATAAACCTGCTAGTTTAGTACATAAAGAACAATTTGAAAAATAATCTATGGTGAAGTTTTTGAAAAGGAAACTGTGTAAAGTTTTATTTATTTTTTGGTAACGTAGGCTATTTTGAATGTCCGATTGAATTATATTTTACTTTTGTAATGTTCTCCTCATTACAGAAGCATCCATGTACAATCTGCGCAAAAATGTTCCAGCGGTTTAACAAGTGTAGCTAACGCGTTCTGTCGACGCCGACGCCAACAGACAACAGCCTTCTTGGCTAATACAGAGATTGAGCGACATCACTACTCAATCAGATTAAGTCAAACTACATTTGAAGTTACTGGTAATATATGAAAGCAATGTTATAATTAAAGTATCGATCTTGTTTCAGTATAGATAAAGCATTATTTAGATAAAGCAGGGGACGTTAACATAAATTAAAATAATCTCCATTGAATACTTAAAAGAGGATCTACTGGAAAGAGCAAACACAAACAAGAGAGAACTCGTATATCGTAAATGAAAGAGGCATGTCCTTCATCTTAACATTTAAAAACATACTAAACTAAGGGATTCCTTGGAAGCAACAAACACATACAAGAGAGAAATGTATTAGACACGGTTTTATTGAGTCTGCAAGCTCACCGGTATACATTGTCTGTGACTTGTGAATATGTATACATTGTGTTGGACATATAACCTTTTCTTTATAACCTGACGGTGATGTCGTTATTTACACTGTCCCGTTTATTGGGATGACAATAGGGTAAGAGTGAGGTTTGGTGCACCCTAGAACCAGGCCTTGACACCAACCATTCTTGAGAATATTCTTAGACTTAAGCCCAAGTATGCAAATTTCAATCGCAAATATTTTTTTTAATTTGAAGGATAAACATCCTTAACAAGCTGCTATGTATAAATATGATGCATACTAATAAATAGCAACTTCTTACGATTGTTTATCTTTGAATGTCATAGGAATATTTGTGAACGAAACTTGAGGACTTGATCTCAAGTCCAAGAATAGTTTGAAGAATGGTTGGTGGATTCCAGGCCTGGCCTTTGTTGCCACTGACCGTTCCAAGACGGTAGCTTTATTGTCAACCCTTTTTGTGTTTCTGACGTCATATGCCGTTATTCCTTAACATTGCCATTCATATTTGTCTTTCTTATTTGTTTTGGGTTTACTGTGTTATGTGAAAACTGCATTTCCTGTTCGACTTTATACTTATTTTTGTGGTGCAAGATCGAGGATTAAATAATCAGTTAAGGTTGATAATGGATATGATTCAGAGTGTGCAAAATTAGAGATGTGAATATAGACGCGTTTATGAAAGAATGTCATTTGCAACATGTGTTTACGGTCAAGCCACAACTCGATCATGACAAAGTCGTACTTAATCAAGCAAACGTGTTGAACGAGTGATGCTCGAGAAACTCGATTACTTGGAACAGACTCGTCTTTGTTTCAAGTATACATTTGAAATAAAAAGTGTTTCAAACGTTCCAATAAAAAAGACGAAACAATATGTTTGAATATGTATACCATACCGAAATCCCCGTAGTCATCATTTTGGTGCCCACTTGTATTTCCACCGTCGTTGAAACTCATACTTTGTTCAGGAATTTCATCATTTTGTTGACCACTTGTATTTCCATCGTCGTTAAGACTCATGGTTTGTTCAAGAAGTTCATAATTTTGTTGCCCACTTGTATTTTCATCGACGTCAAAACTTATGTTTTGTTCAGGCATTCCATCAGTCGTCCGATGTTCTATTGCTATCCGTAATTCTTAGACGAAGAAAAAAAATAGCATATTACGAACTTATGTAAACAAAGATAAAGATTTATAAGAATCCAATAAGCCTTCTTTTTTTTTATTATCGAAATCTGTTATTTCCGTTTTAAAACACTAAACCCTCTTTATATGACTAATACAGTTTATTATTATTGACAAAACCATTATATTCCTGATAAGAGATGTCAAAGCAGGAAATCATCCCAGGATCGCCGCGGTGGAGAGCCGACGTCATAGCCACTAACTTAAAACTACTATTGTTTTGATGAGTAAGTGAAAACATAACTGTTGTACAGATGACATTGATTCTTAAGTGGCATGTATAATACATAAAGACAAAACTGCTTACTTTTATAAGATGCACAAAAACATATATTAAGTGAGACAATAATTTAATATGAATAATTTCTCCAAAATAATCATTTAGAAAGGAAAAAACAGTCTGGTTTATTTGAGAGATGTTTTCTCCTGATTTTGGCTTTATCATTTTTAAAATACGAAGTAGTTTATTAAAAAATGAACACTTGATTAAAAGTACACCCATATATCAGTTTAAATTAGATAATTAAAAACTTTTAATTTATTCTAATGTTTATAGTAGAAGTAGATATAAAAATCGAACAGGAAATGTAGAATTTATGGACAACCACAAACAGCACAAACAAACAACAACTATAAAGATGAATAAAGGGCAAGATATGACATCACAAACATAAACTGGTTGACAATAGGGCAACCACCTTCGAACGGCCAGTGGCAACACATGACATTGGGGTTTTAAACAAGGTTCTAGGTTGCACAAAACCTCACTCTTACCCTATAAGAGGTTTGCTTTTATATACCAATTTTAAAATATCACCAAAATCGAAGGTTATCATTCTTATAACTTCCTTTAGATTATTTATGGACATTTACAGAATATGCTCGTGAATCTTGATTCGTATAACATTAACTCTCGTCTGGCAGTGTACCACTACAGTAACAAAGGTTTTATAGAAATGCAAACATAAATATAAATTTAACCATAGTATAAGTCACATGTCTAAATGTAAACTATTTTCATTATAGACAGGATTCACGTATACATATGAGTCAGATGCCTGAATGTAAACTATTTTCGTTATAGATAGGACTGAGGTATACATATAAGTCACATGCCGATATGTAAACTATTTTCGTTATAGACAGGATTGAGGTATACATATAAGTCACATGCCTGAATGTAAACTATTTTCGTTAAAGGTATGACTGACGTATAAACCATTCTCTCTACCTCCACAATCAGTTTCATGACTTCCACTTGTATTTCTACACACGGTTGTCTTGATGATGCGCGTAGCACTAGAATGCTGCATATTCATTTGAATATAAGCGTCAGTTCCTTCAACAACATTTCCTTTAACAATTTAATAAAACAAATCATTTACAGTAGATACATAATTCGAACAGTCAGAAAACGAGCAAGTTAATATATATAAGTTAATTATTCATGTATGCAGATGCAGCATTACAAACATATCACTTGTAATGTATTCAAATTTCTACCCTATTATAAAAGCAAAATTGAACCAAAAATCAGCAAATATCACTCATATATTTTTAGTAAATATAAGTAAACAAATATATAGATTTATAATACTCTACTTTTCGTTATAGATATGATTGAGGTATGCATATAAGTAAAATACCGGAATGTAAACTATTTTCGTTATAGATAAGATTGAGGTATACATATAAGTCACATGCCAGCATGTAAACTATTTTCTTTATATATATGACTCATGTATACATTAAAGTCACATGCCTTAATGTAAATTATTTTCGTTATAGACAGAATAGAGGTACACATAAAGTCACATGCCTGAATGTAAACTATTTTCTTTATATATATGACTCATGTATACATTAAAGTCACATGCCTTAATTTCAATTATTTTCGTTATAGACAGGATAGAGGTATACATACAGTCACATGCCAGCATGTAAACTATTTTCTTTATATATATGACTCATGTATACATTAAATACATTAATGTAAATACTTTTCGTTATAGACAGGATTGAGGTATACATATAAGTCACATGCCTGAATGTAAACTATTTTCGTTATATATATGACTGAGGTATACATATAAGTCACATATATTACTGAGGTATACATATAAGTCACATGCCTGAATGTAAACTATTTTCGTTATATATATGACTGAGGTATACATATAAGTCACATATATTACTGAGGTATACATATAAGTCACATGCCTGAATGTAAACTATTTTCGTTATATATATGACTGAGGTATAAATATAAGTCACTTATATTACTGAGGTATACATATAAGTCACATGCCTGAATGTAAACTATTTTCGTTATAGATATGACTGACGTATAAACCATTCTCTCTACCTCCACAATCAGTTTCATGGCTTCCACTTGTATTTCTACACACGTCCTTGATGATGCGCGTAGCACTAGAATGCGGCACATTCATTTGAATATAAGCGTCAGTTCCTTCAACAACATTTCCTTTAACAAGTTAATAAAACAAATCATTTACAGTAGATACATAATTCGAACAGTCAGAAAACGAGCAAGTTAATATATATAAGTTAATTGTTCATGTATGCAGATGTAGCATTACAAACACATCACTTGTAGTGTATTCAATTTTATACCCCATTATAAAAGCAAAATTGAACCAAAAATCAGCAAATATCACTCATATATTTTTAGTAAATATAAGTAAACAAATATATAGATTTATAATACTCTACTTTTCGTTATAGATATGATTGAGGTATGCATATAAGTAACATACCGGAATCTAAATTATTTTCGTTATAAATAAGATTGAGGTATACATATAAGTCACATGCCAGCATGTAAACTATTTTCTTTATAGATATGACTCAGGTATACATTAAAGTCACATGCCTTAATGTAAATTAGTTTCGTTATAGACAGGATATAGGTATACATAAAGTCACATGCCTGAATGTAAATACTTTTCGTTATAGACAGGATTGAGGTATACATGTAAGTCACATGCCTGAATGTCACATATATGACTGAGGTATACATATAAGTAACATGCCTGAATGTAAACTATTTTCGTTATATATATGACTGAGGTATACATATTAGTCACATATGTTACTGATGAATACATATAAGTCACATGCCTGAATGTAAACTATATTCGTTATATATATGACTGAGGTATAAATATAAATCACTTATATTACTGAGGTATACATATAAGTCACATGCCTGAATATACTCTATTTTCGTTATATATATGACGGAGGTATACATACAAGTCACATATATTACTGATGTATACATATAAGTCACATGCCTGAATGTAAACTATTTTCGTTATAGGTATGACTGACGTATAAACCATTCTCTCTACCTCCACAATCAGTTTCATGGCTTCCACTTGTATTTCTACACACGTCCTCGGTTGTCTTGGTGATGCGCGTAGCATTAGAATACGGCATATTCATTTGAATATAAGCGTCAGTTCCTTCAACAACATTTCCTTTAACAAGTTAATAAAACAAATCATTTACTGTAGATACATAATTCGAACAGTCAGAAAACGAGAAAGTTAATATATATAAGTTAATTATTCATGTATGCAGATGCAGCATTACAAATATATCACTTGTAGTGTATTCAATTTTATACCCCATTATAAACATGATAAAAGCAACATTGAACAAAAAATCAGCAAATATCACTCATATTTTTAGTAAATATAAGTAAACAAATATATAGATTTATAATACTCTACTTTTCGTTATAGATATGATTGAGGTATGCATATAAGTAACATACCGGAATGTAAACTATTTTCGTTATAGATAAGATTGAGGTATACATATTAGTCACATGCCAGCATGTAAACATTTTTCTTTATAGATATGTCTCAGGTATACATTAAAGTCACATGCCTTAATGTAAATTATTTTCGTTATAGACAGGATATAGGTATACATAAAGTCACATGCCTGAATGTAAATACTTTTCGTTATAGACAGGATTGAGGTATACATGTAAGTCACATGCCTGAATGTCACATATATGACTGAGGTATACATATAAGTAACATGCCTGAATGTAAACTATTTTCGTTATATATATGACTGAGGTATACATATTAGTCACATATGTTACTGATGAATACATATAAGTCACATGCCTGAATGTAAACTATATTCGTTATATATATGACTGAGGTATAAATATAAATCACTTATATTACTGAGGTATACATATAAGTCACATGCCTGAATATACTCTATTTTCGTTATATATATGACGGAGGTATACATACAAGTCACATATATTACTGATGTATACATATAAGTCACATGCCTGAATGTAAACTATTTTCGTTATAGGTATGACTGACGTATAAACCATTCTCTCTACCTCCACAATCAGTTTCATGGCTTCCACTTGTATTTCTACACACGTCCTCGGTTGTCTTGGTGATGCGCGTAGCATTAGAATACGGCATATTCATTTGAATATAAGCGTCAGTTCCTTCAACAACATTTCCTTTAACAAGTTAATAAAACAAATCATTTACTGTAGATACATAATTCGAACAGTCAGAAAACGAGAAAGTTAATATATATAAGTTAATTATTCATGTATGCAGATGCAGCATTACAAATATATCACTTGTAGTGTATTCAATTTTATACCCCATTATAAACATGATAAAAGCAACATTGAACAAAAAATCAGCAAATATCACTCATATTTTTAGTAAATATAAGTAAACAAATATATAGATTTATAATACTCTACTTTTCGTTATAGATATGATTGAGGTATGCATATAAGTAACATACCGGAATGTAAACTATTTTCGTTATAGATAAGATTGAGGTATACATATTAGTCACATGCCAGCATGTAAACATTTTTCTTTATAGATATGTCTCAGGTATACATTAAAGTCACATGCCTTAATGTAAATTATTTTCGTTATAGACAGGATATAGGTATACATAAAGTCACATGCCTGAATGTAAATACTTTTCGTTATAGACAGGATTGAGGTATACATGTAAGTCACATGCCTGAATGTCACATATATGACTGAGGTATACATATGTCACATTCCTGAATGTAAACTATTTTCGTTATATATATGACTGAGGTATACATATAAGTCACCTATATTACTGAGGTATACATATAAGTCACATGCCTGAATGTAAACTATTTTCGTTATAGATATGACTGACGTATAAACCATTCTCTCTACCTCCACAATCAGTTTCATGGCTTCCACTTGTATTTCTACACACGGTTGTCTTAGTGATGCTTGTAGCACTAGAGTGCGGCATATTCATTTGAATATAAGCGTCAGTTCCTTCAACAACATTTCCTGTAACAATTAATGAAAACAATCATTTAAAATAGATGAAAATATTCGAATAGTCAGAAAAGAGCAAGTATATATATATAAGTTAATTATACATGTAAGCAGATGAAGCAGTATAAACATATCGCGTATAGTGTATTCAACATTCTGCCCCTGAAATCGACCCCATTATAAACATTTTACTTGTAGTGTATTCAACATTCTGCTCCTGAAATCGACCCCATTATAAACATTTTACTTGTAATGTATTCAACATTCTGCCCCTGAAATCGACCCAATTATAAACATTTTACTTGTAGTGTATTCAACATTCTGCTCCTGAAATCGACCCCATTATAAACATTTCACTTGCAGTGTATTCAACATTCTGCCCCTGAAATCGACCCCATTATAAACATTCTACTTGTAGTGTATTCAAAATTCTGCCCCTAAAATCGACCCCATTATAAACATTTCACTTGTAGTGTATTCAACATTCTGCCCCTGAAATCGACCCCATTATAAACATTCTACTTGTAGTGTATTCAACATTCTGCCTCTGAAATCAACCCCATTATAAACATTTCACTTGTAGTGTATTCAACATTCTGCCCCTAAAATCGACCCCATTATAAACATTTCACTTGTAGTGTATTCAACATTCTGCCCCTGAAATCGACCCCATTATAAACATTTTACTTATAGTGTATTCAACATTTTGCCCCTGAAATCGACCCCATTATAAACATTTCACTTGTAGTGTATTCAACATTCTGCCCCTGAAATCGACCCCATTATAAACTTTTCACTTGTACTGTATTCAACATTCTGCCCCTGAAATCGACCCCATTATAAACATTTCACTTGTAGTGTATTCAACATTCTGCCCCTGAAATCGACCCCATTATAAACATTTCACTTGTAGTGTATTCAACATTCTGCCCCTGAAATCGACCCCATTAAAAACATTTTACTTGTAGTGTATTCAACATTCTGCCCCTGAAATCGACCCCAATATAAATTTTTTACTTGTAGTGTATTCAACATTCTGCCCCTGAAATCGACCCCATTATAAACATTTCACTTGTAGTGTATTCAACATTCTGCCCCTGAAATCCACCCCATTATAAAAGTAATATTGAACCCAAAAGCAGCAAATATTACTCATGTGTGTTTAGTAAACGTATGTAAACAAAGACCACGATTTGTAATACTACCTTTTGTCATATATATAATTGAGGTATACATATAAGCAATATGCATGCATGTAAATTGTTTGAGTTATAGACAGGATTGTGGTATAAATATAAGTAACATTCCTGAATGTAAATTATTTTCGTTATAGACAGGATTGAGGTATACATATAAGTCACATTTGTGGTATAAATATAAGCACGTGCGTGCATGTAAATTGTTTTAGCTATAGACAGGACTGAGGTATAAATATAAGTAACATTCCTGAATGTAAACTATTTTCGTTATAGACAGTATTGAGGTATACATATAAGTCACATTCCGGAATGTAAAATATTGTCGTTATAGATATGACTGAGGTAATAAGTCACAGGCCTAAATATAAACAATTTTCTTCATATATATGACTGAGGTATAAACCATTCTTTCTACCTCCACAGCCAGTTTCATGGCTTCCACTTGTATTTCTACACACGTCCACGGTTGTCTTGATGATGCTTGTAGCACTAGAATGTGGCATATTCATCTGAATATATTCGTTAGTTTCTTCAACAACATTTCCTGTAACAATTCAAAGAAAAAATCATTTAAAATAGATGCAAAATTCAAACAGTCTGGAAACGATCAAGTACATATATATAAGTTAATTATTTATGTAAGCAGATGCAGCATTATAATCATTTCACGTGTAGTGTATTCAACATTCTGCCCCTGAAATCGACACCATTATAAACATTTCACTTGTAGTGTATTCAACATTCTGCCACTGAAATCGACACCATTATAAACATTTCACTTGTAGTGTATTCAACATTCTGCCTCTGAAATCGACCCCATTATAAAAGTAATATTGAACCAAAAACCAGCAAATATCACTCATGTGTGTTTAGACGAAGATTTGTAATACTACCTTTTGTTATATATATGATTGAGGTATACATATAAGCAAATGCATGCATGTAAATTGTTTTAGTTATAGACTGGATTGAGGTTTAAATATAAGTTACATTGCTGAATGTAAACTATTTTTGTTATAGACAGGATTGAGGTATACATATAAGTCACATTTGTGGTATACATATAAGGCACATTCCTGAATGTAAACTATTTTCTTTATAGACGTAACTGAGGTATAAATATAAGTAAAATTCCTGAATGTAAACTGTTTTCGTTATAGACAGGATTGAGGTTTACATATAAGGCACATTTGTGGTATACATATAAGGCACATTCCTGAATGTAAACTATTTTCTTTATAGATAGAATTGAGGTATAAATATAAGTAACATTCCTGAATGTAAACTATTTTCGTTATAGACAGGATTGAGTTATACATGTAAGTAACATTCCTGAATGTAAACTACTTTCGTTATAGACAGGATTGAGGTATACATGTAAGTAACATTCCTGAATGTAAACTATTTTCGATATACATAGGATTGAGGTATTATACATATAAGTAACATTCCTAAATGTAAACTATTTTCGTTATAGACAGAATTGAGGTATATATATAAGTTACATTCCTGAATGTAAACTATTTTCGTTATAGACAGAATTGAGGTATACATATACGTTACATTTGTGGTATACACAGGCCTGAATGTAAACTATTTTCGTTATACATATGACTGGGGTATACATATAAGTCACATGCATGAATGAAAACTATCTTCGTTATATATATGACTGAGGTATAAACCATTCTCTCTATCACCACAGTCAGTTTCATGGCTTTCTATTGTACATCCCTTGTAGTGTATTCAATCGTCTACCCCTGAAATCGATCCCATTATTAAAGTAATATTGAACCAAACATCAGCCAATATCATTCATATATATTTTTAGTCCTAAAATTATTTCTGGAAGTATATAGAATATGCTGGCAAATTGAAATTTCGCTGTTATATCAATGGTTCAGATATTTTTTTTTTACATCAAACGAACAGGATCGAACCCATCAACAGAGGTTTCTGAAGAAATCATACAATATCTGCATAAACTACCGTCCTATTTCAATACTCTTTCGTGAGTTGTATGCATGCACGTGTGGTACTTAATGCCTGTTCTATTGAAATACAGCGATTGTTTATGCAGGCATTGAGTGATGTTTTCAGAAACATCGCCGGAAAAGTGCGTATGGGGGTCGGTACCTATCATTTTAACGCAACGATTCATGGCTCTATGGTAGGTGCTAACTACCATAATAGCCATGATTCTCACGACTATGTATAAATAAAAATATTGCAATTACACACAAAACATTACAAATGAGATAGAGGAAATGAGACATAGAATTACAAATTCATTGTTAGCGTTTCCCTTGTTTCAAATTCTTTAAAAAATATACACACTGAAAGTATTAATTTCCTTTTCAGTTTTGCTGTATAAAGTTCTTTTAATTAAGTTACACCACATTTACATGGGTTCATAATTAATTTGCTTGAAAATATATATATAATACATATAAACTATTTAACCGCATGCCATTTGACTGCGTTCCAATATTGCCATTCACGCGCATTTCACAACAATCGTATTTGTTAAAGCTACAGAATAATTCTTAAATTCTTAAATGGCATGCCCCGTTTAGGCTTGTCTTTCTTTGTTATTTTATGTTCAACCGCTCATGGTCATTTCAGGTATAACAGTGATCAAATGTAATGCAGAACATCAGTTTCTTTATAGGCATCGAGTAGCCTACATCGTTCCTGTACACAGGTAGCATTGTAATATCCAGAAAAACAGTTTGCCTTTCTCAGGACTAAAAAATAACTTAACCGAAGCAAAGTATATCCGGATATAGTCCGTGATGTTGAACATGAAAGTTAACCTTGCGTGGAGTATGAAACTATAGTTTAGGAATGTTATAACGCATCAACATATATCAGTAGTATAGTGGTTATTTTTAGGTATTACATAGAAAATGTCCCCACTGTCACGTGAAACGTTTTTGGGTAAACGTTTAACTTGATTGAAATGTAGGAATGGTCAGTTTGTGTGGCACTTAACTGGGCATAATCCCGGACGCTCATGCGTGTATTTAAACCTATGTTGTAAATCATGTTGTTGAATGTTGCAGCTACTAGTTAGGAAGCCGTATATTTTTTCATGTCCCCTGTACGAAAAATCATGATATTTTAGCATCTGATTTTGATCTTACTGAGTTTGTTTTGGATATTCGTCGAACTGAAACTTTTTATCCGTGACTCTTTCATATTCATGAGTTAGTATTTTAAGTGTAGGGTTTGTAGCTTTAACAAAACGATGAATGGTACCAATTAGTTTCCCCGTTGACACCAATGTTGAAATGTCACATATAAATGATTTGCTGCAACTTCAACTCAAGTACGTATAATGCAGCAGTGTAATTTCCATATAGAAAACTAAACTTCCACATGAAAAATCACCAGAAAACATGGCGTCACATGTAAGAAAGTTCTTGTTTTTACTGAACAGGACAATGGTATAGCTGTTTTCATTGATACTTGCTCACAAAGTGTATGCATAGATTCGAAATTTCGAAAATGTTCATCAGTGATTCTTAAAACCTAATTATACGCTTTTTATACATACAACCACAACATCGAATAGAAATGGTCAGTTTCCACATACTTATACGAGAGTCGTTCATTATATAATTTAACTAGCCGTCGTATTCACGTTGTGTAAGGTTTACGCACGAAATTTGAAAATGATCTTATAGAATGAACCTTTAGTGACACTTTCTGAACATTTTATTAAAATCAGTGAAGATATAAGTCTTTGACGACTGTTTGTTTGGGACATATTCATATACACTGCCTTAAAAAGAGGCAAAAAAGTTTAATGAATTTGCATAGGTCGTAATGTTGGATTCATAAAAAAATGCATTTTGCAGCAAAGTAATTTATTCAAACTTTTGTTGTAGCTACAAGTATGTGTAAATATTACGTAAACGATGTTTTCAATACAAAACATCGATAGAGTCCAAGGTAAGAAATGCCGTATTTTTGGAAATATGAAAGTCCTGAAAATATCAATTTCCAATAAAAAATAATAGTCAAAATCAGTTTGAAGATATATCGGAAAATGGTTTTAAATATATGGGTAACGAATTGAAGGGATACTCTAAAGATTTAATATAAAATCAACAATTTTAGTTACACCGCTCCACAAATATTAATGCCTGAAGTTGCTCTTCGTTTTTTTAGCATTCAATATAAGCTAAATTTTGTGGCACTGACAACATTTAAGGGGCAATAAACCCAAATATAAACACATTACAAATAAAAACTGACAACATTTAAGGAGCAATAAACCCAAATATAAACACATTACAAATAAAAACTATTAACATTTTCATATGGAAGATATTCAATTTTGTGGTTTCGGAAAAAAAAAGTCCATATTGGCCGTCGAAATCAGATTTTTAGTCCGTTTTTGGTTTGTTCAGTATCATTTACATGTCTTTAAAAAATGCCATAAAAAACCTTTTTTTTTGGATGGAAGTATCTGAAACTTGACAAATTAATGGGGGAAAGTTAATTTTAACATAATCCGTATCAATAACTACAACAATGGACTATAATTAATTTTTAGGACCATAGTTGCATTATATAATGAACGCCCCTCGTAAGGCCAATTTCCATCAAAAACGATGTTTTTATTTTTATTTTAGGAACTACATTCGACTACACCTGTACATGTAATTGGTGGTGGTAAACACATATAAATATAATTGACATACCTGCATTTAAATTGACGTCGTTGTAGATAGGGTGAAGGTATGCATCACTGTCTGTATTACCACATTGTCCAATCCTGTATCTAGCATCATCCCCAATAGACTCGTACAGGTGTGCATCATAATCGTGTGTCGACTCGATTTCCATCATATGTATACCTTAAATTATATTGTTTTTCTCTCAGTATTTAGTTTAATAGAAAAGTAAATATGAAAAGTATACTTTTGAAAAAAGAGACTTATTTTATGACCTACCGAAATCCAACGTGACCACGAACTTACTTTTATAGAATCCGTATAACGAGTCGCCATTTAACTTTTATTTTACGTGCATATCTTGAATTAGTGCACTCAACATTGGTGCTCTAAAATGCACGTGCATTTCCGGGTTCTTCAGTTATATCGCAGAAAGAAATATTTTTCTCCAAGCCATTCATGGCATAATACAGTAACTGTCAGACGTCAAACAATAAAAAGGCGTGTATGTCGTGAATTCTATGACATATCGCTTAAATGCAGTAAGTGTAAGATATTTTCTTTCATTAATCATTTATTCTCGATTTTTATTTTTAAACACCCTTTATTTATTCTCGATTTTTATTTTTAAACACCCTTTAAGTTTTAACACACAAAAAGAAACTAGTTTAAATAAAGTCTTGCTTGGTCAGTATGTGTGATAATCGCGATACACCTATCGTTCTTTAAAACAACCCCATCAGACATTGCTATATATATACGAAACTAGCATTATCTCCAAAGTCAGGGCTTGTTGTTAGATCTTAATCTATGAATAGGGCATCTACTGCACGGGACATAATGAAACATGTTAAATGCACATGCATGTTCACGTATAAGTGTTACATTTACGCTATTTTACCTGTTTACATATTAAAGTTCCAAATGGTAGGAACATAATAAAGCCTGTTAACAGGCCTATGTCTGTCAATTTCTCCTCCAAACACTTGAAGGAAAACACTGCAATATTGAAGTGTTTATCAACCGTTAGAATTAAAACCTATATTTATTAATCCAATAACGTTTTGGAAATGTGAAGTTTTTCTGCCATATGTATTATTGCATGTTATTACATTTATGCGGGTGAAAGATTGGAATTTCTCAGTGAAAGAATATTCATAATCGCTAAATATAAATAACTAACTCCGAACACAAAAAAACCTAATTGTGACGTTGAGTTATGACGTCAATCAAGTGTTGCTGACGTGTTGCTGACGTGGACGTCATCCGTCGATAACGTTCAATAAAGCAATAATTTAGGTTAACAAAAACTGATTTAAAATGTAATAAATAGATTATTTAACTGCTGGGTGCGATTATAGGGAAATCCTTCACTCGATGGTAGTCGTGTTTTGTTTTATCACTCACTCGCATACGCTCGTTCGTGAAAAGAACAACACGTCTACCATCTCGTGAAGGATTTCCCTATAATCGATCCCATCAGTTAAATAATCTCTATATAGTCAACAATTAACAATATACTTAACCAATTTGTTTTTAAATATTCTATCCTCATTAATAGTTATTTTCAAATATGCAACTTCACGTCTTTTAGAAAAATGACGGGACGCAACGAGTTTATAAACAACAAGATTGCCATTTGCCTCTTTAGAACTAACTACATATCAGTTAAGTTTTTTCGATGTTATGTCATGAAGTTTCATGAAAACTCACACAACTGAGCTTTTCTATTATTGTATATCGACTTGTATATCGACTATATACACAAGGAAACAAAACACTCAATGAACACGGAATTAAAACACGTATAAAATAATTGAAGTATCTATGTATACATTAAAGTAGACTGGATTCGCGGTTGATAATATACATATAGCTTTCTATAGTGAGTGACCACCAGCCTGAGCACCAGTCCAACATAAATTACACAGTTCGTGATCCTGCTGACGATACATGCAACTAAGTTTTAAGTCTGTGTAATGTGTATTTTATGAGATAATTGAAGTTATCTACCAAAAATTATCATAGCATACGGCAAACAAATAAACAAGACCATTATAAAATGCATGTTTAAATTACCAAGATCGAGTAATAAACCTAAGAAAACAACATACCCATGTTTATTTCAAAGTTATCGCCCGGTATGTTTGTGTTCTGTCTGGAAGATCCATTGGTGTAACGTTTTCTGTATAATGTAAAATAACTATTCATGTGCTATATGTCCGACATATGATTTGGTATCTATATTTAACAAATGTACAAATTAAATGGCTAATAATGTGGGTTGTACATTTTAATGTTGGTTAATTGCTTCTAGAACAATGGCCATGCGTCCATTTAAGAATGAAATAGCAAACGTTAGTTCGATACATATTACTATACCCCATATACCGCTTATATTTTACAATAATTGCAAGCGCTACATCATTTCCAACATCAGCATATATGTATGTATTAAGAAACTCTTATAGCAAAGAGATAGTTAAATACATATTACTATACCCACATACCGCATACGTTTTACAATAATTGCAAGGGCGACAACATTTAGTGCTAGGACTCCTCCAATACCAGCATATATGTATGTATTAGCATACCCACACTCTGTGTCTTCTTTAGTTCCTGAAAATACCCGAACTAGAAGTAAAATAGGTAACACTATACAACATCAACATATAATGCAAACACACTTCTTATTAATGATATTTAGTATTTTTGTAGTTATTTGTAAGTATTCAAATATATAATTCTAGAATAAGTAACGGCAAACTAGTCACTAATGTCAACCAATATACAGTGGGTTTCATATATTGTATCATGCTTGTATTTCCTCCCCTCATATCTCGTCCCTATAACAATCAACACACGTTGTATTGTCTTGACACTTCCCTTACAATTAAACATACTTCTCCATGTAAATAATAGCCTTCCTGACATGTATCACTGCACATTTGACCAAAATATCCAGAAATATATTTGTCACATAACTGTCGGGAGGTGCAATAGATACAGTTTTTCGAGCATGGGTGACATTGGTATGATAGTGGTAATACTCCGGTTGACAAGCTGAACAATGTAATGAAGTACACGCTGAGCATTTGCTGCATGTCATTCCAAGGGATCTATATCCAGTTAAATAATACCCAGCTTCACACTCGAGACAGGCGGCAGACAACATCTTGCATCACATTGGTGACACGAATAATTATGTAAATAGTTTCCCTCGAAACAGTGTGTACATGTTGTACTTTAAAACTGTAGATATACAATTCGAACCGGAATTGTAGCATTCAGAGTACAGTCAACCAAAAGCACGCTTAGAAACAAACAACAATTACAAAGATGAATAAAAGGCAAGATATGATACCACAAACATAAAAGGGTTGACAATGCCTCACACTTACTTTCGCAAACATGTTGACATCGTTCCCCGTATCTCCCCTCAATACATGACGCGCCATAATCATGTTTTATGCACGAATCATACTGAACGTCACATGTATCCTGACATCGTTCACCGTATCGTCCCTCAATACATGCCCTGCAAGTTAACTCCGAAATGCACGTTATACACCTGGCGTCACACTTAAGTTGACACCGTTCACCGTATGTTCCATTAATGCATGACGCGCCCTGTTCATTTGTTATGCACAAATCATACTGAGAGGCACAGTGATCTTGGCACCGCTCACCGTATGTTCCATTAATGCATGACGCACCATGTTCATTTGTTATGCACAAATCATACTGAGAGTCACAGTGATCTTGGCACCGTTCACCGTATCTTTCCTCAACACAGGCAGTGCAATTTACATTCGACACACACGTTAAACAATGAGAGTCACATTTATGTTGACACTGTTCCCCGTATGTCCCATTAATGCATGACGCACCATGTTCATTTGTTATGCACAAATCATACTGAGAGTCACAGTGATCTTGGCACCGTTCACCGTATCTTTCCTCAACACAGGCAATGCAATTTACATTCGACACACACGTTAAACAATGAGAGTCACATTGATGTTGACACTGTTCCCCGTATGTCCCATTAATGCATGACGCACCATGTTCATTTGTTATGCACGAATCATTGCGAGAGTCACAGTGATCGTGGCACCGTTCACCGTATCTCCCATCAATACATGAAGTGCAGTTTACATCCGAGACGCACGTTATACAATGAGAGTCACATTTATATTGACACCGTTCACCGTGTCTTCCCTCAATACATGCCGTGCAAATTACGCCCGAGACGCACTTTATACAATGTGAGTCACATGCATCTTGACAACGTTCACCGTATCTTCCATCAATACAAGAGGCGCCATGTACATTTCTTATGCAAAATTCATACCGAGATTCACACGTATCTTGACACCGTTCACCGTATCTTCCTTCAATACACGCAGTGCAATTTACCTCCGAGACACACGACGCACACCATGAGTCACATTTGTTTTTACACCTTTCACCTAATCTCCCATCAATACATGACATGCATATTTCACTCGAACTACATGTTGTACACTCTGGTTCACAGGTCATGCAGGTATTGCTGGGAGTCATAAAGTATCCGTCCTTACAACCACTGGCACACACACCATTTGATTTGCGACATACATTGTCTCTACATGTATCACACACTGACTGACAGTGTGTACCCCATCTACCACTTTCACATGCTTCACAAATTAATTCAGAAGTGCAATTAATACAACCAGATTTGCATCGGAAACAGGTACTTGACTTACGATAATAGCCGTTTTGACATCCGCGTGTACAAACACCAGTGTTAATATCACATAAGTCATCTTTACAATGCTGACAGTCCCAAAAACAGTATTGACCCCAATATCCTCTAAAACATTGATCACATTTGTATCTCTCAAAGCACGAATAGCAGGGCGAGAAACATGTCTGACAACCTCCGTACGGGTCAGAAAAGTAACCCGTTTTGCATCCATGTGTGCAGTTGCCTTTAGAACACAAGCCATTCTTACATAAATTACAGTCATTGCAGCCCCCGTCACCACCTCTATAGTACCCGTCAATGCATCCTAGTGTACACTCGTGTTTTGAACAGTTGCCATTTTGACATAATCCACATAAGTTTCGACAAGATTGCCCAAAAAGTCCAGCAGCCGTGGAAACATTTAATACTTGGTAATAATAACCGTCCGCGCATGTTAAACAACTTGTTTCCTCGGTACAATTAATACAGTCATGAATACAGGCTCTACAGTTTTCATCTTTAAGAAAGTACCCGGGAGAGCATTCTGTGCATCCGCCATTGTCACTGCAGGATACGCAGTTCATACTGCACCCGTCAACAGTCGTTATACCTAGTACAAAACAAATCATTACATACCATATACAATTTGGTGAAGTAGAATGTGGTTAATCGTTATAGAAAGTACCCGGGCGAGCATTCTTTGCATCCGCCAGTGTCATTACAGGAAATACAGCTGATATCACACCCGTCTACCAATAAAGTAACTAATAAAAAACAAACATAATATATATTGAAGGACAATGGGTCTCGTGGGGGTTATACATCTGTTTGTGCATGGGTTCAGTCGTTTTATTATTTAATATCCTAGTTTATCACATAACATGCGGTGTGGGAGTGTAATAACCCTATTCAATATTTTCGATATTCCACTAATGGTATAACATAACGTTAATGACGCCATAGACGCCATAACCGTTAATGTACGTTTTATGACGTAATGTGACATTATAAGTTATGTGATAAATAGAATCTAACATTCGTTCTCATTCATTATGGAATTTATTAAACTTGTTAGCATGAATGAACACTCATGTAAGATCCTCTATTTGTTGTTTGTTAGTCTGTATAATTTATTACTATTATCTGTATTTATTTTTAATTTTCGTTTCACTTCTATTGTTAATTTCGATGAACATATTGAAAGCTATTTTTAAAACTACAGACTGGAACCCATTGTATGCTGAGTAAAAAAAGAAAGTGTGCATTCAAAGTCGCATATTGAACCTTATTACAAATATTACATTGCTATAGACAGTTACGTCATACATGTGTTCGAACATCATAACTTTATATTTTAGACCATGTTAAAAGTTTGACTTTTGTAATTCAAGAAAACCCGCAATTAACAAGATGACTGTTACCTTGTGTTTTCCCATTCAACTCCATGCATTGTGTTCAACTCTATGCATTGTGTTCAACTCTATGCATTGTGTTGTTCAACTCTATGCATTGTGTTCAACTCTATGCATTGTGTTGTTCAACTCTATGCATTGTGTTCAACTCTATGCATTGTGTTGTTCAACTCTATGCATTGTGTTCAACTTTATGCTTTGTGTTGTTCAACTCTATGCATTGTGTTCAATTATATGCATTGTGTTCAACTCCATGCATTATGTTCAACTCCATGCATTGTGTTCAAATATATGCATTGTGTTCAACTTCATGCATTGTGTTCAACTCCATGCATTGTGTCCATTCCATGCATTGTGTTCAACTCATGCATTGAGTTCAACTCCATACATTGTGTTCAACTCCATGCATTGAGTTCAACTCCATGCGTTGTGTTCAACTCTATGCATTGTGTTCAACTCCATGCATTGTCCATGCATTGTGTTCAACTCCATGCATTGTGTTCAACTCCATGCATTATGTTCAACTCCATGCATTGTGTTCAAATATATGCATTGTGTTCAACTTCATGCATTGTGTTCAACTATATGCATTTTGTTCAACTACATGCATTGTGTTCAACTCTATGCATTGTGTTCAACTTTATGCATTGTATTCAACTCTATGCATTGTGTTCAACTCCATGCATTGTGTCCATTCCATGCATTGTGTTCAACTCATGCATTGAGTTCAACTCCATACATTGTGTTCAACTCCATGCATTGAGTTCAACTCCATGCGTTGTGTTCAACTCTATGCATTGTGTTCAATTCCATGCATTGTGTTCAACTCCATGCATTGTCCATGCATTCAGTTCAACTCCATGCGTTGTGTTCAACTCTATGCATTGTGTTCAATTCCATGCATTGTGTTCAACTCCATGCATTGTCCATGCATTGTGTTCAACTCCATGCATTGTGTTCGACTCTATGCATTCAGTTCAACTCCATGCATTGTGTTCAACTCCATGCATTGTGTTCAACTCATGCATTGAGTTCAACTCCATACATTGTGTTCAACTCCATGCATTGAGTTCAACTCCATGCATTGTATTCAACTCTATGCATTGTGTTCAACTCCATGCATTGTGTCCATTCCATGCATTGTGTTCAACTCCATGCATTGTGTTCGACTCTATGCATTGTGATCGACTCTATGCATTCAGTTCAACTCCATGCATTGTGTTCAACTATATGCATTGGGTTCAACTCCATGCATTGTGTTCAACGTCATGCATTTTGCAATTTTGGTTTTGCTCTCTTTTGACTTTGAGGAACCTCTGTTAATGAAGGAACTTTTCATACAAAAGTATGACTACTTTATTAATGCCTACATTTCGTTTATTTAAAACTTGTTGTGCTCAATATTTGTTATTACAGCATTCTAATTATTTCCAAAAAGCAGATGTGCACACTTTCGTTTTTGACTAAGAATACATGTTGTTGACAATGCATTCTTCCGGGGCTAGAGGGCTTGAGCGGTAGCTAGCATATTTCACTACCGTTCATGAACAGTCTCAATCAAACCGAGACTGCAATATTTCATCTATGTCGTGTTCGGCCGTTTCCAAAGGTCCACTCTCATACTCTTTTAGAAGTGGCGTTGCTTGTGCAGTGTGGCGGCAGTAAAACGTCTCCCCGCGCTTGCAATCAGGACTGTTTTTTGGAGATCGCTGATCCCGATACTTATATACTCTGTAAAAGAAGTTTTGGACCATGGCAGTGTTCGAACCCGTACATTGATCGCTGAACCATGACATTCGACCATAACTCTTATTATCTCATTTGACAATTCACAATAGATCAACAATCAACAACAATTATCGTTTACAATGAAAGTTTGCGAAAAAAATAATAATATTTTTATTGGTTACTCGAATGTTCCTCGAATGTTCCGTATGTGTTACTTTGTATGGACTTTGCAACATTTTTTACAGACCCTTTGTGTGTTCGCGATATTTTTTTAAAATCAAATCTTGTTTGGAATTTAATGTTTCTGGTACTAAATTAATTGGGTAGGGTAGACCTTGGTTACTAAAAAAAGATACTTAAATTTTGTCCATTAGTTTTATTTTTATATGACTTTATATACCCTGGTCCAAAACTTTTTTTACCGAGTATATTTAGTTATCGGTGGTACATTTTCAATTTCTTTTTTCTTACTTAATTTTTGATTCGGTGGTTCCACTACTCCGGCCGATAAAAGGCTCTGGGTATTCTTTAACCACTCATAGGATATGTTGTCTGCTTTTTAATTTAGTCTTTTGGCTTTTACTTGTGATACGCAGGCTTCATAACCGCTGCTCCCAACTAAATTCCATTATGTTTATTTCGCTCTTCGGGGCATTTAATTTCATTAGATACTGGGACCATACGCAGTACGACATGGGGAAGAAATATACTCCATGTCCACCGCCATATGCATGCCATCTTCGGGATGGTTAAAATTTTGTACTATTGATTTTATGAATATTGAGTTCTGGTCAACCCGGGTCTAGAGGGCGTGAGCGGTAGCTAGCATATATATCACTACCGTTCATGAACAGTCTCAATCAAACCGAGACTGGAATCTTTCGTATATGTCGTGTTCGGCCGTTTCCAAAGGTCCACTCTCATACTCTTTTCAACTTTTTTGCTAAAACTATCCTGTTCACAGGATTACTATTCCAATGCTATTCTAAAGGATTAAACATTTCCATTAATGTCTCTGTAACCAATCAATAATATACTGACGGTCAATGACAACGCACCAGTAGCTTATATGGGTGTTCCTAAAGTAATGTATAATAATAAGTGCATATTTTGATTTGAAGCATATTAATTAACAATTGCAAACACGGATTGTTTCAAAATTCATAAACGTGATTTATATTGTTCAATTAACGTCACACAGGTAAAAAACTAAATTCACACATCTTAGTACCGTGTATGTCCAACCGTTTTACCGTTTCTAGGAATTCACCCCGATATCAAATTATTCCAGCAAAATAATGCCAGGCCACACTCAGCTCGCGTTAAAGTTGACCTTATTTTGCTGAAATAACGTGAATTCAGGATAATTTCCTTGGAACGATAAAACAGTTGAACATACCCGGTACTAAGATTTTTATTCGTGTGACTTTATTGAACACTAAAACCATCTTTTGGAATTTATCTCTACTGTGCAATGATTGGGTAAATTTGAGTTTTATAGCAGACAACGAAATATATATTTAGGATGTAGCACTTTTAACTAGTGGACTGATTTCAAATCTTTATACATTCAAGAAACGGTGTGCCAACGTTCAGTTAGAGCAGTTATGTACGGATATCACAATTGTCATGTTTTCTCCACACCTGCAAAGCATATCGAGTATACATGTTCACTTGCCTCTGCTATTATGCTATGCCTCCGATCAGTAAATCAAAATACCGAAAGTACTGAGCGGATTAGGTTGGTCGAAGAGGATTTACTGTCTAGATCCTTTGTCATGTTGCAGGGGCGTGAAAGAAGGATGCGTTGAATTTGGTTTGTTATACTTTTATTGAAACAAAGTTATGCCATTGATGTGAAGAATCCTGGGAACAGTTTTATTATGACAACATTATCAAATGTGGAATGTATTGTAAACTGCAAGCAATCTTTGTTGGTGCAGGTGATCGACTTCCAATGTATAGTAGCTTTATTGGTAAACTAAATTGAAGGAGATAATTCAATACAACAAATAATGTGCGGGATACAAGAACATACAACAGAGCTACAGATGAGCTTTTTGATCAGTTGGATATTTACCCATTGGTATATATTTCAATGCATATTTCATGATTTCAATTGGGTAAAATAAAACGATAAAATTGTGTGACATTGTTTTAGGGGTGGCATTCCACTAATATTGTTTATCATTACACAAAATGTAACTCATCGAATAAACTTGTTTTATAATAAGATTTATACAAGGTGACTGAGTGGTCCTTCAAAACCATGCGTTGCTCAAGTTGCATGGGTTGTTTTATTATTGACAATTTCAATTATTTTATTGGTGTCCATGCTTTTGGTTTTAACTGGGTATTTTGACATTTTAATTGGGTATTGAACCTACTATCTGTAGCTCTGCTATCAAGCTTTGAAATAATTATTTATCCAGTATTATGTTGCACTGGAACCTGCTTTCATATAAATAGTTTTTTGTCGTCTTCAGCAATCAATATCTGTAAATATATTATTTGTGCAATGTAACAGTTAATACTATACACAAAGAAGTTGCTTTATATTATTTCTATAACTGGATGTATCACTGAAGGCGACACCCCCGCCCTCACCCCCACACCCCCACCCGCCCCGATCCACCACACACACACACACACACACACACACAAACATTTTTTTTTAGTAAAACCAACGACTATAACTCTCTGCATGGTATTGAGTGAGCCGCAGTAAAGTTGTGTCATTTACACTTTATGTTTATCGTTGTTGTATTCAGGGCAGCTAGAAATAGCCGATCAGCTTACCAAGTAGGAGGGGGTACATCACTCGCTTGCCGGCTATACGGGAAAGTCCTGTGCCTGTTCGAGAAGGAGAGGTAACTCCATACAGAAGCGAAATATCCTTTTTTTTTACAAATATTTCTTTTAAACATATTATTATTATTTTTTGTTTTTGATCCATCATTCAGTTCATATAACTGATTAAATTTTAAAAAAATCACAATATACATGTTAAAGAGTGTCATGAACCTTTCAATATAATTAGAAATGAATTGCAAAACATAATAAAAACTGAGAAACAAAATCCTCAATGATTTGTATCTGAAATGGTTTAATTTCCAGTAACCCCATCCATCAAAATAGCATAACAACCATTTATAATAAGTTTTTATTCCGTCATTGTGGACATGATGGGAGTGTGTTACTGTTACAAAAAAATATAAAACCCATATTAATTACTATAATCAGTTATTGACACTGGTGGCAAATAATCGATTCTCCATATGGTAGAAAATAACAGGTTTTACGACGGGCACTGCCATCTTGGGTTTTCGTTCTAGATTTGACACTGGCTATCATTATTTATCATTCCGCATAATTTCGAAGTGAAAAGAATCATATATCAATTGTTAATAAATCAAAGAATCATAGTAAACCGAATACTTAACGAAATTGCTCGATTTATAGAAAACCCTATTAGTCAAAATGTTGAAGCAAGTTTTCTAACCTCGATCGTCGTTAATTGTAGTTCATCTGCCTCATTCCAAAATGGGGAATACATTAACTATCTATTTAATATGGTCTAGTACACGGCTTTACTTTAGTAATTCAGTACGAGCAAAAAATTGATGTACAGCATCAAGTCGTCGCAGAAATTTTTGCACTTAAAATAATTAACAAACAGTACAGAGAAAAAACAGAATGCAGCAAATAATTATAGTAGTGCACATTATGATACACTTGTTCGGTATTACTGAAATAGAAAGTCCAGACTGTATTGTGCCTATACCATTAAGGTATATGTTGAGTTTAATTGGTGGATTAACTATCAACCTTAATTTAAAGGAAGTTTTTAACAAAAAAAAAACCCACCAGAGATTATGCTTAACATTTAACAAACATCCAAGAAAATGTACTGTACAGTATATTTTGTGTATTTCTAATTATATCGTACATGTCTATAAAGTTACAAGTCCAAAGCGCTATTCACTGAGTGACGCCAGACTCCGTAAGGAGAAAAGAAAATCTTAATAATTTTAGAAACATGAAACCATATACAAGATTAATGTTCGACATGGTGAGCCACACACACACACACACACAATTTTATTTTAATCACATTGTGATTCGTATCTTATCAATATTTCATGTTAAAGTTACACTTAATTTTAACACAATTATTTGTTCTTTACTCAATGGAAATCAGTTCTGAACAGCACTTGTTAAGTTTCTTTTCTATAATACATGTTGTGTTATACGTTTTGTTCAGTATCTACTGAACACTACTTTTAGGATAAGAAACACTATTATTATGATCTGACACGGGTCGAAGGTGTTGAGTTGTTAATCCTGTTAACGCATACCATTGCATTTCATTGTCCATAGTTACATATGAGTGTCCACCACCCCACCCCACTCCACCCCGCCCTCTCCCCGTCACACTCTCAGTATTCAACAGATTCCTATGGTACTTTAACGTGTTCGGAATATAGATTCCGATACACAGGACCGCCCGGTTTACGTACCCATCCGACGGACGAGACTAAGCTTAAGTGTCCAAATACATACCGACGAAACTCAGTGGCACCGGTCACTCTTGAACCCGGGTCCTCTGGTTTCAAGTTCACAGCGCTACCCCCTGAAGAAGTATGATTAGTTAACCTAAAGTCAATTCATAAATAATGGGCTATGTCTTCACAGAGGGCTGGAACTCATTCCCTTTAAAAGAGAAAGATAATATTTTTAATTATACAAACACAGCTGTTTCAATTTTTTTAATCTTGTGCGATAAATAGTGGACCCTATGTTGACGTCTAACTAAATCCTGAAATTTGTCTTCAGTCTTGTCTTGTCTTAACGGTGTAATGTTTTGTTGCTCTGGCTTCTGCGAGTCATTGAGTTACTTAGTGGCGTTGCAGGCTTTTGTTTTTATATTCATACATAAACCATCATATTTTGTGTTTTACTTATATTGCATATTGAAGCTGCTTAGATTATTTAGATAATATGGATTATGGGTTGGTGTGATTACTTGTTTACACTGTCCAGTTTCATTTTTGATGACAACTTGGTAAGAGTGAGGTTTGGTGCACACTAGAACCTGGTTTAAATCCCCCAGCGGCTAGTTTGCCACTGACCGTTCCACAGCAGTACATCTATTGCCAACACGTTTATGTTACTGTGATTATTATTATTCATACAACTGTTGTTTGTTTAAATGCGGTTTTTCAATGACTGAGTTATTTTCTGATCGACTTTTATATACTGAAAGGAAAAAGAAACGCATAATGGATATTTCCGCTAAATAGTGTATGTTTAATATGCTACTGCTAATCGAATGGTACAGGGCGACATGAGGCATTTGCTTTCGGAAAGAAGATTTATACAGCACCGAACACACCAATGGTAACCCTTTAAAGTTTTCATTATCGACAGAATGCGCATTTGGCTCAAGCAGGTGAGCAAACTTAGGCTTTAAAACGTTGTAATCTTTTAACATTAAACACAATAATGAAATGGCTTGACTTTTTCAATTGATGATTTTCGTGTAACAAAGTATACTTTGATTAAAAAGTCTACTACATGACAGAGTTGTCCTTTCTGCATTTAGTTGTAGTCCCTTTTTGTACAAAACACGTTGAGATATATTTGGGATATGACGTTGAATTAGGTGTATATATATGTAGTATAGACATTTGTTCGATTATGCGTTTCTTTTTCCTTTCGGTATATATACTTGCATACAATCGCACACAATACAGTCTGCATTATGTCTATCAATGCAGTTAAAACAACATGTAGCATTTTGCTATGTGCATGCGCAACATGTTGTATACCTGTTAGTCAAAATTCAAACCTAGCTTTCTTCATAACCTAATGCAAAAATATCATGGCCGTATAAGGAGGAAATATATCCAATTGATTCTCGTAAAAGCAGTTGTTTTGTTTTACAATTGTTACGTTACATTAACTTTGTATTAGAATATGAATGATTCATTATATTAAATATTAAGTAATATTTATAGCATAATCTTTTCGAGTATATGCGATTTATACTGCTTCTCGAGGGCCGCAGGCCCGAGAGTGCAGTATAAATCGCATACGAAGAGACTATGCTATAAATGTTTTGTACCATAGCCATTCAATGCCGTTTATTGACATTTTGATTGACAGATTGTGTGTAAACATTACAAATACGCGCGTTTAAAATTGGGTAGACCATGGTATAACTGCCGAATCTGTCATTTATAGCACGGTTGAAATATACCGGCAGTTATAGAACGGTTTTGGCTCAGACCTTCAGGTTTATGAAAATTATATCATAAGCAAGAACAAAGGAAAACCGTTAGCGCTACTGTTCTATTTTGTAGTCTTTAAACTATTTTGAGAAGTATATATATAGTAATAGTAATAGTCACAATATAACATAACAATGAGATATAGGGTCCTAAAGAAACCACAGCGTCCAAACGCAATGGCATCATAGGTCCGCACTGTACTACAAACAAGGAGCAATATTTAATTAATTATACAATAAAAAAGACAAAATACAACAGAAAGTGTACAATTTGTTATACTAAGTGACGATAAATAAATACTTACATAGTAGTGTTGCAGCAAAGAATAATAAAAGAAAAATGCAGTCGGTATGCATAACTGGGTTATCCATTTGTATTGCTGATGTGTCTTTGTTCCTGCTTGTTTATTATATAATCCTGATTTGTTTCACAATATGAAGTTCCTTACGTCACTTTCTACAAAAAAAAAAAAAAAAAAAAAAAAAAAAAAAATATATGAACCAAAAATATGTTTTATATATTCTGAAAGTTTAAGATTGTTGAAAATTGTTATCTATTAATACAACTATATTTAGACTGAATTTGCTTTGATTCGCACTAAACTATTTTTATACACATCATGTATATGTATTTAGTGAAACACTCGAAATTCGTCATTTTTTGTATACCCAAATTTGGAACTGATGATTTTTGTATCTGGAAGTACCTGGAAGTATCAATAAGCGCTATACTGACAGTATGTGAATTTAAAAGGAATTGTTTAAAATTTTAACGCATCAGTGGCACTTTTGACTCAGCTAACACATTCCTGTTGACAGTTCAATCCAACAATGACGTTTTTATATTAAAATATTAAACATAGACATTTCTGTAAATATTATAATACCCAAGACAATAAGAGGTTTGCGATTACTCACACAATATTTAAGTACATATGTTTTCATTTATTATTGTATATAGTAGGTTACTCACTAAGTTATAGCGAATGTCATACGGAAAATAAACAATTATTTGATCACCATTTTATATAGATACTGTTTTGCTTTGAAGTAGAAAATCATTGAATCCAACATAGGTGGCTTTCAAGTAGAATACCGCTTGAGGAGGTGCTAAGGGACGGGCGACCTGGTACTTTTAACATTACCTCTTATGAACAGAGTCAATACGACCGAGTATGCGAGTATGCAACTTTTATTTTGTTGCATTTTTTAAATTCCAAAATGCTCTCCCTTTTCAGTACTTCCTCCACCAATGGAAGCTGGAAAGTCGCCATATGACCTTAGCTGTTGGTGCGACTATAGTATCCAATTCAATCCAAACCCTTTTCAGTATGTATTGAGATTTACACTACGTTCGTATAGTGCAGTCTGGCGTCTGCAAACACAATGTCCGCACTACGAATCAGTAGTGGTATTTTTATCTTTCCTTCAAAATCATCCAACCTAATATACATGGCTATGAAGTAGAATACCATTTAAGCGTGTGCTAAAGGGCGTGAGAGGTGTTGCTTCTTACATTATCTCTCATGAACAGACTCGATACAACCGAGTGTGCTTCTTTGTTATCGTGATTACGATTGTTACTTCCAAAGGAACTTCCTTTACCGTATTTAATGAACTAATATGACCGTTATTAACCCGTGTGTGTTTGCGATGCAAAATGCCTTGCTTATTAACATTGTAATAAATACTGGAAAGGGGATCTCTTGGAAGCAACACACACAAACAAGAGAACATTTGTTTTAATTCGTGTTTTTGGTTGACCTTGTTTTGTGAAAGCTGCATCTCCTGTTCGACTTTTACACCTACTTGTATTTATTTTAGTTCCCTATACGTCGTGCATATGTCAGATCGTATAATGTCATCAATGTTAGCAATGCGTTTGTTTTAATTTGAGCGTTGCATTTATTTATCAATGTGTATGATGTTTTACGTCATTTTCAACACATGTAAGGTTATATATGATGGTCGATTTTTTGTGTGGTGGAGGCAGACCACCCATTTTTCCTGGGTAGAACCAGTACTGTACAGCTCCCGCCATACGTAAGAATCGACACATCCTTACTTACAAGTCGAACTCCCAGTGGGATTCGAAACCGCATAAGTGAGAGGCGAGAAGGTTTACAACGCAACGTCGTTAATCCCTCGGCCATGGAGACGCTGTATTTATCAATCAAAGTACATATAAACATACTAGTATTAAAGACAATGTTGATTGTTTTAAAACTCACGACGTCCCGTTAGTTTTTTCTACATATATGTTTTCTACATATATTGCATACTAGGGTTGACAAAACGTTATTAATAATCATTTAAATAGTTCAAAGCAAACGTTTTTGCAATCTACCAATTGTTGATTCTGTTGCACCAGTAAAAAAAATGTTGTTATAGGCCAGAATAATAAAACAACTTCAATTTGTATTACATTGAATTTAAATACACGCAAACGGGTTAAAAGTTAACATTATGTGGTCCCGCTTTAATTCCATTAAGCGAAGGGAACGATTATATTAGCAGGATTTAATAACAGATATTTCGACAATAAAACCCGTTTACAAACATTGTCATACAAAAAAATGTGATAACTTGTTTAACATTACCTATTAAATGTTTTAATTTTACAATATGCAAACTTTTTAAGCCGAAAATATGGTTTTATTTCATACTCCAGTCAACCCCGTTTTCGCCCCTTGGAGAAGGGGTTAGATGGGGTATAACAGTTAATACTCGGAGCACGTAATGGAACTAATACTTGGATTAATACGTTGAGGGTACATTGATGTTGGGTACATGCTTCAAGATTACAATTGCCATGTGGCCGTTTAAAACACTTTTAATATTAATTGGCATTTTTTAAGTCTTCAACATTCAAAGTTGTAAAGCCCAGTGTAATTCAAAGAATAGGGCCACTGCATATCCCTTTGGAGGGGTAGGCAGAGGGGTAGAATCCCGCCCCCCCCCCCGCAAATTCATGTTTATTTTATCATTCTTTGTTCATGTTCATTAAAGGTCCCTGCATTGTTTCAGTTGCCATCTCGCTCACATCAAAAGAGCAGTGGCAGAAAAACAATAAATATGGCTCCAGCGTAAATGGAGTTTCTACGATAAAATTTGCAGCAACTCTGCAGTTCAGGGTGAGAATGTTCTAGGCCCATTTTACATATTTTATCTCGATGTACATGGAGGATGAGCCTGGCATGTGCATGCCTGTTAGGCGCCATATAACCTTTTCATGTGTTGGCGCGCCTTAAAACCCAATTCAATTCAATTCAAAGTTGTAAAATGCAAAGTGACATTAAAGGCATATGCGGGAAGTATTAAAACACGTTAGCTGATATATGTATGTGTAGAAGCCTTTATTTACATCGAATATAGCGTGTATTATTATAATTTTCTGTCACATCTTTAATTTTCAGGTAATACATTATTGATTACATTATAATGGATCTTCGAAATGATAACGTAAACAAGCCGCCTTTAATATCTATTTTCCAACCATATAATTACTTAAACTCGTGATAAAATAGTCAATCAGATGCGTGAAACGATTTTTATTCAAGACAGTACAACGTGTAGCAATGCATAAGTGATTGTTGTAAGAACGACACACAAATACTGAGGTGACTTACCTGGTCATACATTATAATTGTCATCGACGAATTATTCATTTATGAGATAGTTTTATATGAAATAAAAGAACATGCAAAATACAACGGTTGTTCATTATATACTGAAAGGAAAAAGAAACGCATAATCAAAAACACTACACTATTATATACATCCAATTCTACGCGATAGTCCAAATATATCTCAATGTGTTTTGTACAAACAGAGGCTACAACTAATTACAGAAAGGACAACTCTGTCATGTAGTAGACCTTTTAATCAAAGTATACATTTGTTACACGAAATTCACAAATGTTTCATTTCAGTATTGTGTTTAATGTTAAAAGATTGCCTAAATTTGCTCATCTGCTTGAGCCAAATGCGCAGTCTGTCGATAATGAAACTTTAAAGAGGTAACCATTGGTGTGTTTGGTGCTGTTTAAACCTTCTTTTCGGAAGGGCAGGCCTCATGTCGCCCTGTACCTTTCGATTAGCAGTAGCATATTAAACATACAATATTATAGGTTATTGAATTTGTATGGCTAAATATTACTTGGAACGAGTTGTTTTGGCAAAGGACGACGAGCTTGCGAGTCGTCCTGCGCCAAAATAACGAGTTCCAAGTAATATTTAGCCATACAAATTCAATAACCTTTTTATTGTATACTTTCATATTGTTTTTGATCAATATTAATTGTATGACTATTACTTTTCATTGCATTTGTGTTATTTTTATAGCTTTTGATGGAATTTCTATCTTGCCATTCAGTTTCATTTTGTGTGGATGATTATTTTGCGCGAAAATGACGTCGACGTCGGATGACGTCATTCAAAACAACAAGCGATTTTCTGTAGTTTGTTTACCATTTGATAACGTTAAAAACAGTGGGTGAGTGACCATTTGAATTAATTTATCAATTTTTGCCATAAAAGGTTGAAAAAAAAACTCGTATTTTTTTGTTGACACTATAGAAAGAATTCCGTTATTTCTATTTGAAAGTAGTTCCTTATTTCTATTTCGCGGCTCTTAGCAAGCACGAGCAAAAGTTCCCGTGCAATATGAATGCGTGCAATATCGTAGAATATTGCACGCTTAGCTCAATGCAAACTAAACGGGACAATATGAAAGTATACAATAAGTAGCGGAAATACCCATTATGCGTCTCATTTTCCTTTCAGTATAGAAATTGAGTAACTGAAAGTTGATAAAATAAGAGAGAATGAAACATATCCCGCTCATATTGTATAATAATATCATAACCATAGCAGTAAGTTGAAAGATCGTGTAAATATGTTCAACAGCGGATTTTGGGGCGCACCCGACTATGTTTGCCGGATTTTATGGGGCAATCATCTGCTAATCTCTTGTTTATAAATGGATTAATTGTGTTACCAAATGCTGTGTAGAAAACGAAAGGGGGTAATGGCCCAGGACCCTAGCCAGTCACATAAGGTGTTATGCCCCTCACCCTAAAATCACATCCCGGGTCCACACCTGCTGATGGTTCGATTGTCTTATAATAAAGGGATAATTTTACGTGACTGTCTGGTTAAAAAATCATATGATGCGAGGCTGTGTGCATATCGTATGTATTCCAGTATTTTCTGTAACTTCCGTCAAAAGTGGACGTTACCTAAATGTGAGTTTCATCTCTTCTTCATCTGTTACATTTGTTTTTAATAAAGTGGAATCGCACTATAGACGGAATACTGAGTTACGGAAATCACCGAGCCAATTCCGAATGTCACTGAACAACGGAACTCTGTCGTTATTAAAGTTCTAAGTGCTGTCTGTAATACGGTTGAGCATAAAATACCTACATTTATTATAAACAGACACAGATTTTAGCACCACACTTCGTCCATCTTCCTTTCCTTTAAGCGAGTCTCTTACGTTGTATATTAAGATGTAGAGGGTCAACTTTTGTGTTTGTGATGTCGTTTGCATTTTTTATTACTTTTCGTTTGTCTGATTGCGTGTTTGTTTTTGTGTTTTGTGGTTGACTGTCGTCCTTGAATGCTGCTTTCCCTATCCGATATTTTTATCCTTCTTTATACGACTTCTTATCAAAAGCCACTGGGGAAAATTAGAGAAGACTAGCATGGTGGATTCTGAGTCAATGCTATTTGTTATTTTGTAAAAATAATGTCAACCTCATATCCATGATACCCGTTACTAAACAGAAATCCTAAAACATAAACATCTTATTCTCAAGAAAAAATAAATTGATTGTACTAGTTTTTATTCAAAACACCGGTTTACGCTATACAACGGCACCAAGTGTGTTCAAATGAACTCCGCCCCATTGAACCCTTTTATATATGGAGAGAGAAATATTAAGAACACTGTAAAACGATTGTACATTTGACGTTAGTTATCTTCAGAAATTGTCTTCGTAACCCCGCCTATCAAGTGTGTTCAAATGCATAGCCTAGTTTGACTATAGGCATGTCTAGGGGAAACACTTTAAACATTTTCTTCAAAATTATTGTTCATAATTTCGTATTTTTAAGATACGATCAGTATACATTATACTACATTATACTCTCAATTTGTTCCTATGAAGTTCCTGGGTGGAAATTGTTTCCGCCCCGCCCGAGGTTGGGGTGGGAGGTGGGTGCGGGTGTATGATTTTATAATTGGATATACAAAGACAAGTGTTAAAACTATTATTTTCAAGAACCATTGAACTTTGGGTTAAAAGTATTCTCGTCCATAGGGTCACATATTTGAATATGAGTTAGAGATAATAGGGAAAGCAGTAAAAGGTATTTGTCTTAGATCTGTTAAATTTGTATAGCCCGCTTCGTTCGAAAAATCATTGGCTGTATAGGAATCGCCTCGTCCGTCCGTATGTACTGAACAAAAAATTAGACTGCGACTATTGGTTTCACCTTGGTCTTTGATTTTTTTTAGCATGAAGTGCATGCTTTCTGTTTTTATGTACATACAATATACAGAAAATATAAAAGAACTTGATAAAAGCAATGTTTTTTGACATTGATCATAATCTTTATATAACTTGGTAAAAAAGAAATGGACCAATGATAGTAATTGATCATAAAATAAATAATACTGTAGGTATATTTCCTTTTATGACAACATAATTAATATTCATAACCAGTCAATAACAAAACTAACTAAGTGAATAAAGGTGTTCCATAAAATCGTGCACAAAGTCAATAATGAGCATAGCCCTTCCCCGTAACTTGATTAGTATTCTGCACAAATAGTTTACCAACTTCTGATCGTTTGCTGATGGATCTGTTCCTATGGTATAATGTTCTGCATAAGGTGGATGATTCCTTAGAAAACGTCCATGCCCAGTTGAACGATAATTCGTGCATGTCAATGCTGAGTATTGGCAAATCACTTATCCCGCTGTTCTTTTAAGTCATCTGAGTATGGTCGTTTGCCGATGGATTCGCCATGGTCCAGCCAGGTTGATATTTTGTTGTATATACTCAAGTTTTATGTTTCTTGTCATAATTGTTGTTGTCCCGTGTGAATCCCTGGCATGGATATGGAGTAGGGATCAATTACGCGTTGTTGATATTGCCTATAGCCCTCCTGTTGATATTGACCCGACAGATTTAGCTGTTATCAAATATGTCGCTGTTTATTAACGTTAACACAAGTTACGTTTCTCTCTTTTAAACGCCATTTTATGTACAAATTAATATTCGTTTGCAGTACTGTAAACACTGCTATTAACTGACTATTTAGTTATTAAAACAGTATATTGTGTTTATACTAATCCTACATTGTTACCTATGAATACATATATACAATTTTAAATTTGGTAGAAGTGCCTTCTAACCATGTTCACCTTTAAAAATAATAGGTATCGTACTTGACCTGGCGTGTTATTGGCTACAACATAACCTATTTTATAACACCACTCCATGTAACCCAATCCCTCACCCCGACACCCATAGATGAACAGACACAGTGCCTGTATTACTTTTACATTTCAGTAGGTTACTCACTCTGTTATTTGAAATGTACACGGGGAAAGTAAAAGATTCATGTAACAATTGTTTGTATGTATAGGATAGAGACTATGAAGAGAAATCTTCACCATTAAGAAACCGAAAGAGAGGGAGCGTAGCGACCGACCGCGGTTTCTTAGTGGTGAAGATTTCTTTTCATATAATTTATCCGGCTTAGTGTTTACGATAGGTTTGATCAATAGTCTCAATATAGGTCACACTCTAAACTCTAGTAGTAAAATCTTCATGAATAAATGGTGCAAGTATTTGAAATTCTGAGTCATATGATTGGTTTAAAAAGTAGAGTAAAACTAAGTATTTTGTGAGTAATACTAATATGACTGGACTTAGTTTAGTTTCCCCTCTCCTATACGTCGTGTTTATAATGAGACCACAAACAGCAGATCAAGTGACAGTTGCTTTGTTTCGAATGCTTGTATGCTGGTATTTGTCAATTAGGGTACATTGAATTACAGATGTTAATTGTTTTATTTTTAATGCTGGTATGCTGGCATTAATGAAATAGGGAACTCGGATATACTAAGTCCGTTTGTGTTTTGTTCAAATCAAGATTATATTTTATGTAAATACACACGTCTCTTTGCCCCAAAGGTTAACATATGGCGATAAACCATCTGCAAAATCTGCATAAGATTTGCTCTACCTCTTAACGTTAAAACACATTTTGCACAAGGACTTTAGTTCCACTCTAGACATTCAAAAAGTACCAAGTGTTGCGTTTAAATCGAAAACTAACCTTCTCAATGACTAGACATGTTAGATATACAGTACTCACAAATATTATAATCGAAAAATAGTTAAGATCATTTGGCATTTTAGCACATACCCGCATGAACTTCAGCACCTCATCTCCCTCTGATGTTGCTGTACCAATATAACCTACTCATACAATCCAATTTCATTTCATTTTGTTTCTACGAACTAAATTTAGATGCTTTGTGTGAAAAACTGACCTCAAATACTCATACAAAGCCTTCAGTTTTAACTATTTCCGAGTGAAGAATCTTCAACCACATCTGATGAGGTTTATTACATAGTTTTTTTTTTTTCAACCACAGACTAATACGCCTTTACTTTTAGATCGAATGGACACGATATGCCAACTATAATACCTTTATATTTGATTGAATTTAATTAAGTTGAAGAGTTCATTTTAAGTGGGTCGCCCTGTTAGTACAATACTAATTTCCCTGAAGCCTTTGACTACATGTTGTTTGTTACTCACGCATATATTCAGACTGTCCACAAGGAACAATATAGATTAACAATGCTTCATGAACTTGGTGACCTGTACGTTAATTTCCCTATACGTAGTGTATATTCCACTCGTGATGCATGTTTCACGTTACGGTCGTCTTAAGTTTAACTATACACTGCGTATGTTTCACGTTAAGATGACAAACAAATCATCGGAACTCGATCGCACCTCCAATGCGGCAAGCCAAACATATATTACGTGGTCCGAGTATTAACTTTCATACCCCATCCAACCCCTTCTCCAAGAAGGGAAAACGGAGTTGGCTGGGATATGAAATAAACCCTTAGTTTCGGCTTAAACAGTTTGCATATTGCAAAATTTGACATTTAACAGATAATTTTAAGCAGGTTATCGAATTTTTGTCAGAACAACATGTTTTAAACGTGTTTTATTGTCGGAATATCCGTTATAAAATCCTGCTTATATAAGCTTCCCGTCGCTTAATTGAATTACGGCGGGACCACGTAATGAACAAAGAATTCAAAAAGTAATATTATACCTTTCAAGTAAATACCAGTTAACGTTTACTTTTTAGTTTTGTGGTGCTTGCATTTGTCATTATACTTTAACATACAATGTAGGTTATCGAAAATCTTTCTCATTTCAATTTAACATTACTAAATTTTGGAATTCTTGTCACTGCCAAACATTATAAATGTGTTCTAGGCAATACGTACTTTTGCAAAGCGTAATTTACAAATAGGTGTTATATGAGAATCATATAAGAATCAATCAATGATTTTTATATGTAGAAAATTGATCATGTAAGAGATACACAGTTCTAGATTGGCACCATGAAGACATAGTCTACACAGCTGCATCAATGGGACTATAGTAGCAGAAACAAAACAGTTGATGCAACAATATTGTCAATCATGCAATGCCGATTTAGTCAATGTACTGAAAATAATTTTCAAGAAATCAGAAATTAAAGATGTAATCAAGCTTTCGAATAAAATGTATAACTGTTTGGGACAGTTTCTTACATTTACAGTAAATGTATAACTATTTGGGACAGTTTCTTACATTTACAGTAAATGTATAACTATTTGGGACAGTTTCTTACATTTATAGTTAAACAAACGCGTGGAAAGGAATATATTAACAAAAGAAGGAAAAGAGAATTATACGATGCCCACTAGGCCTACATGTTTATTTGAAGAAAACGCGTATATACAAGCTTAGTATTTAAAGTGGTTTCATCAGGCTTTTTCTAGATTTGTTTCAAATATTCTAATCCATTATAAAAAATAGTATCAATCAAAGTTTTGTTTTAGAACCGTGATGTTCAGGTCTAAAATGTTTTGACCAAGTATTTTGACCAGAGTTTCCATGGTCAATTTCAAAGCTTAAGATTAGCTTTTATAATAGGGCCGACCATAAAAAAATTGTCGGTTTGTTGTTTCCATACCGACCACAAAAAATCTTAAGCAATTGTTTAACATGTTGTTTTTTTATTACTATCTTTAGTATATTTTTCTTTCAATTCTTAAGGTTTATACTGACTTCGCAAAAAAAAAGGAGACCTACTTGTTATTTTAATCAAGGACCTAGGTACTTGCACTAATAATTTAAAACCTTGATTCATTTCAGAAGGATTGCTATACATGTAAATAATGAAATGTTCACACTCAGCTAGATGCAGGAATGTAATAAAATATATTATTATTTGGTTTAAGTCGGACCCCTAGAATCCCAAGAAAAGCCTGCACCCTTTAACCAACTGTTCAATCCAATCACACTGACTAGATTTTCAAATGGTTAAGTTAGGTTAAGTTCGATCACTATTTCATTTAAGTGTTCAAGGCAATTGCGCATGTGTCATAATACAATGGTATACACTGTGCTCGCAGGAATGTTCATTTGCATATCAGTGCCATCGCTCCCTACAGTCGGTACTTTTAGGTTTCTATTTTGTTAAAAAATCACTTAATAACTAATAAGAAACCGTATATACAAGCTTAAACAAAGTGCAATCGTCCGTGTATTGTACACTCAGGATGTATGACTCGACTTATCGCTTGACATTTATTATCAAAATGAGGTATACACATACGTATTAACATTAATATTTTCCTTGAAAAAACAGCGACTACTTCAATTAAACTTCCATTTTCAAGGAGGTGGGACTAATCGCTCGACTGCGCGCGCATCTAATGTGTCTCAATAAAACATGGCTATTCTACTGTGTACATATACACTGGTTACATGATACATTATTTTCTACTTCTCTGATCTCTTTTAGTGCAGTTCCCTCTTATTTTTTGGCTGTACGTGTATTCTGGACATGTTATTGATATTTGAAAATGCAGCCCTTCATATATTTGACAGTTTATTTTATGAATACATTTAAGAAGTATAAGTAGACAGGGTATGCAATTGCAATGGGTAAACATACTGTTGACATTTTACCCTGTGTTAGTATACAGCTGAAAACATATTTCTCAGAAGATATTCAACACCCCATTCCTTGTTGATGTTTAATAGCAGACTAGTTTATTTGCATGATAAAGTAAGTTTCCTAGAATTCTAACAAGGTTTGGGTTTTCAAGAGGTTGTCAACAAGGCCATGGAGCACAATTTACTCTATTATAACCGCTAGTTATAAACATAGGAACGTTTCAGGTATTTGTGTGTTTGGTGGGAGGGGGAAGGGGTCGTGGTCAGGATCTGCCAAATGAACCCTTTTTTCAATATTTGATAACTGTTTTCGTTGTTGTTTTGTGTTTGTCAGACATTTTAATGAACAAATTAGCTTCTTTTCTAGTTCAAAGTTATGCCCTGTGCCTGCAAAAGTCCAGGACACAAACAGATTTTGCGGGACCCGTTTTCTTTATTTTATTAATTATTTTGAATAGGGGGTAAAAAAGAACAAAATAAGACACTTTAGTGGAAATGTGATGCGTGAACATGTGTCAAACAAGCCTCAAGATTGCCATGTGTCCCTTTAGACTGTGCACGGCATTTGAAATGAACTCTCCGTCTAATCACTTACACAAAGGCGCTATGTTACTATATTAGGAAACATGACTGATTGCGTTTTTGTATATAATATCTCACACATCAACGTGCACGAGTTGCACATGCTCTGCTTTACTCAATCCCATATTTGGTCATTCGGGGCGAAATTTGTTTTGTCAGTTTTCGGCTTGCTACTGATTGGTTCTTAAGGTCACATGTATGACTCGAGTTAAGTCGGTAAAAACATTAGCCCCGTTCGAATTTATGTAAAATGAACGATTGTGTAAAATAAGGTAAGTGTGAACTCTTGTTTGTTTCTCTTTATATAATGTATGTGTTTGGTCAACTCTGTATCAATTAAATGCAGTATATATTAGAATAGTACATTTCAGTGTATGTTTTATACAGAGATACGGTAATATGCTAATTTATTCATCATGCGCAAACTTCTTTTTCTCTTTCTGTTCATTCCAAATACCTACTAGGGACGTAGTGATTTCATGCGTCTATTTGACAGACCTTTTTGTGTCGCCTTTTCGAAGAAAAATGCAATACGTAGGAATCACTTTGTCGTCCGTCAGTCCGTCCATCACGAAAACTTAACGTTGGCTATAACTTTCTCATTTCTCGATATTTCTTCATCAAACTTCAATATATACTTATCATGACAACATCGACATGACCATACTAAAATATAAAGGTCAAGGTCGCACTGAAGGTCGTTATATGGGTAAATACTCATTTTTTCTTCACGAAAACTTAGTCGGGCTATTTTTTCAAGGTCATTTATCTGGGTTTAAAAAACCTTGCTATACTGACAAAGCGCTGACACACGTGTTCCGTGGAACACCCGTCTAGTAGTTGAGTGAAAGAAGTGACATTTTATGATTAGTAAAGAAAACAATAAAAGCATACGGTGAGACATGTTCCACTATACTAACTGCCGAGTTGCACAACCCTATTTTGGAAAGGGTAGGGGATATCTGTGGGTAAGACTAGTAGTTTAGACTTTTCAAATCAATCGTGCCAAGTGGCTAGGATAATGCTAAAATTGCACATAATCCATAAAAGCTTATTGTCAGGATCTCATCCAGGATTTTTTATCAGTTGACAAAACACAATTACGCCGAGATTTAGCGTTTTTCTTTGTTTTGTTTTTGTGTCAACTAAATTTAACCGTAGCTGCACCCATCCACTATTATAGCCGCCACTGGTTTTACACCTCAGGTTAGCACGACTATGAAAAAACAGAAAAACACCAGCAATAATGTTTGGTTACATGACATACAATCCACGAAATCGATAAACTATGAATAAACATAGAATTTGGGTTATAGCAGAACATTTGGCTTCATTTGCGTAAAATTAGCGGTTTACCTAGAATGTTGGTATAAAGTTTCCTAATATCTAAGTGACCCAAACTGCAAGAGTTTTTACCTCATATATGTATGTATGTATGTGAGTATAACTAAATTTATGTATGTATGTGAGTATAACTAAATTGTTCGCGTCGACTGCCTTTGTGGGTTCTCTTATTCACAATCCGCTCAACTGGTCACGTGGAGCATCTAAAAAGTCGGTATATAAGCCAGAATCGACGCGTAAAATATCGCATAAGTCCAGACTCTATTGTGCCCATCACGTAAGGTTTACCTCGACATGTTCGTTGACGGACGGACTTTAAACATTCGAACTACACACACACAATCACACACACACACACACACACGTAAAATATCACATTTTATCTTAGCCTTCGTACAGGTAACATCGATCAATAGATACGGCTTCCAATTACATTTCATGAATGTTCTTTGCTCGGAACGGGATTTGAACCAGTAACGTTTAGATTTTATTGTACATGTTCTTGTAGATATAATCACTCGTCCACGGACATTTGTTGGTACGTTGTAACATTTTTAACACTAAATAGTTACTATGCAATAACTAGCGCAGACACACGAGCACATTATCAACCGCAAATAAAAGATGGAGATAACGTTGCTTGAAACGGAATCTTAATTATAATTGATAACAGATGTTATTACATCCCTCATGGTAAATTTACATGTGCCACATTATGTACTATATACTGATACGCCTGAGGTGCGTTCAGATATGTTAAGTTATTGTGCATTATAATAAATGGTACTAAATATACCATATTTTCGAAAAAGCCCCTGTAGTTCGGTAGGTAGAACTGCAGTAAATGAAACACGTCCCGAGAGAGGCAAACTTTTTTTCTGCAAATTTACTCGATGTGTATACAGTAAATGATGTCCTGTGCGTATAAGCGTTTATTTATCCTCGCTGTATTGCACTAAGCATTTAACGAGCAGACCTCGGTTTAAAGTCTCATCCGAAGTATTTCGATAATTAAACAAAATTCGGTCCTGGTTGGGATTGAACGCGCGATCCCTGGTTACTAAGCCGCAATGCTAACCATTACACCACGGCGCTACCTTATGATGTCCTGTATTAAATTTGATCGCTTAAATAGCCGATTTCGACATGAGCTGGTGAACTTGAAGTTAGAAAGAAAGACACGCCTTCAAAGAAAAACGCGATTTAAATACAGGGTCTGTAGCTTTAAGACAGGTGCAGGTGGACGTGAGAGATATTTCAAATTATAATACTTTTCATGACCAATGACTAAAAAGAACTTGCTACTGCTACTTTTCTCTATTGTTTGTGTCTGTTGCTCCCAAGGGATCCCTTTTCGGTTCCGGTATATGTATATTCAAAGTGGTATGTACTAATTTTCTGTCGTTTCAACGTTATATAACGGTCTGAACAAGAAAATTGAACTTACGAAAGAAAAAATGGACAAACGGACAAAGTGACACCTATATGTATCCCCAAAATACATGCATTTTTAAAAATGCTTATGTCTAAAATTATTTACGAATAATAGTTTCTTTGATGCAACGGGATAGTTGGAAAGGGTCTTTTTTAAAAGGCCGCTACGTTTAGTTAAATACATTGTTCCGGATTATAAATATGGACTTATAAGGTTGTTTTGAGTAAGTACATCTTTAGCTTCCGTTTCAATTTATAATGACTTGTATTTAAATTTAAGTCTTTCTACAGAAAATTGGTCTCCTCAGTTCGGTGTCGAATGTCGTCTGCTAAAATCCGCTTTTATACCTGAAGTGTCTCGAAGAGTACCGCCTTATCTCATTAATATTCAGTGAATTTAATTAGTGCGTATGTTGTATATATGAACCTACACGTGTATAACTTTTTACAACATGCATTATAACCGTTTATTTCTTCAATGTTAGCGTTCATCTTATCGGGATTGTGTAGCTTTAAGCTTTCTGAATATTTAATTTGAGTTTCATCCTTTGTTTTTTTGTATTTTAAGGAAGAGATGTTTACGGAATACTTCGTTTAATAGTATGACTGTATAAACTATAGTAAATATAGAGTATTGTTCCCACGATCTAGAAAACTGGTTTGACCCGGTTTCCGGCCGCCGTACACTGTTCCAGTATAAAAATAGGTATAAATGTCGAACAGGAAATGTAGCGTCCAAGGACCACAGTCAACCAGAAACAGGAACAGAAACACACAATAATTAAAAAGATGAATAAAAGACAAGATATGACATCACAATATATGACATGGTTGACAATAGCTACCGCATTGGAACGGTCAAAAGGCAGCTGTTGGTTTAATCCAGGTTCTCGGACAATGCTGTTTTGTAGGGAACATCGCCAAAACAACTTTTCAACATCAGGACACATTTCAAGTATTGACTTAGACTGTGATGCTACATTGCTTAATCCACTATTGTATCAACTTGTATTATTTTTAAACATATAATATTGATCAAATACCGTACACTTTTAGATGTATATGTATTGCATAAGTATCACATAGGCCGTACTATATCGTGCCCCATGTGGTTTTAAAGCGGACAAAATGACCAAATGAAGTTCAGTAGGAACGCCAGCCCTCTGGCGTAGGAATATTTATCAAACAAGGTCACGTGATAAAATCGATAACAAAATGACATTATTGGGAAAATTGTCACTGGTCAGATTTATTCACCTCTTATTTATAAACTGTGATTATGACAAAACACAATCACAGATCGTTGTTAAAGTAATAATATTCACAAACTACATTGGTCGAACATAATTGGTGTACACTTCGTGTAATTCTCATTAATAGTTAAAGGTATTTTTCAAAGGGATGAATTTAGGTCGTTTTAAGGTTTAAATTGCCAAAAATGCGCTTTTAAATCAAAATCGATTTATTTTGTCATTTTAGAAGCGAGAATAAAAACAAATGCATGTACGCGTAGATAAATCTTTCCTCTGTCCATATGCAAATTTTTAATGAAATCGGAGACAAGTACTTTTTTTTCCCCAAAATTAACTAACATGACCCACGGACTCAAAGACGGCATAATGCATATACATTTACAGACGCGAACGGGTACACTATAAATGAAATAATTCCATTATTTCAATACATATATTTCAAATGTATGTATCCATGCATTCCAGATTAAATTTCTGATCTATACATGCTTTTGGTTTATGCCGGAGTGCTCAGAATAGGTTTTAACAAACAAAATTGTAACGGTACGTCGGGAAAGGAAATGAGGATTGTGAAAATATATGTTGCAGTGCTAATTTTCTGAATCCGAAAAAAATGCAAAACAATTAAGTTTTAACAGCGAGAATGATTTTTTTTTCACGAAAGTGTTCATTGACATGTCTACTATTAAAACCCAAAATTTAAAGTCAATCAGAAAAAAGTACTTTTTTTTCCCCAAAATTAACAAAGTACACCGTGTTCGCTAAAATATGAACAATCGCCTTTCGAAGTTAATGTACACGCGGGATATAAAACCATGAAATTGTGAAATCCTTTTTAAGAGATATATTGATTTCAACATTGTTCTGTATTTAATAAATTATTAGAGTAGAATGTTCACCGTTTTTCTCAAGGACACCATTACGGTAGTATCCCTGCAGCCCCGCCCCTCATTCCACCCCCACCACCCTCCATACCGTATTGATTAGGCTGCTAATGAGCAGTTTTAATCAAATTTGATTTATTTCATCATTTTAGAAGCGAGAGAAAAAAACAAAAGCATGTTCGCGTAAATACATCTTTCCTCTGTAGATATGTAAAATATAAAAAAAATCGGAGGCAAGTACTTTTTCCCCCCGAAAATTAACAAAGTACACCGTAATCGTTTAAATACGCCAAATCGACGTTCCAAATCGATCTTCGCACGGAATAAAATTGTGGAATTAAGAATTCATTTATAAAGATAAATCGATTTCAGCATTGTTCAGTAGTTGTTATATTACTGATGTAGTATGTTAACAGTATTTATGAGAGCAACATTACGGTAGTATCCCTCCAACCCTGTGGGTTTCCCCCCTCCAACCCGTACACACAATACGTTGTGTATTGCTGAGAATGCGCCTTTTATTCAAATCGATTTATTTCGTCATTTTAGAAGCGAGCATAGTAACAAAATCATATAGATACATCTCTCCTCTGTATATATGTAGAATTTCAATAAACGGAGACAAGTACTAATTAAGTAACAGGACCGTCCGACCCAAAGACGGAAACATTCATATTCATTAAGGAAAGACGACCGGCTACAGAAACAATTAAATAATTTCGTTATGTAAACACATATATTTAAAATGTATGTGTTCATGTATTTTACATTAAATGTTTTATCTATACATGCTTTGGGTTTATGTCAGAGTGGCCAATTTATTTTAACAAACAATGTTGCAACGGTATATCGGAAAATGAAATCATGATGGCGGAAACATACGTTGCAGAGTTAATTTTCGAAATCAGAAAAAGCGATAAACTAATATAAGTTTAGCAGACAGAAAGAAGTATATTCTTTTAACTGTTCGTTTAAAACTGAGGGGGCGACTCGAGTTTTAAAGAAAGCAAGATTGGCATGTGTCCCTTTAACCAAGCAAATAAATGACTGACGAGTAACATACATGCTACTGTCGGTAATAAATATGATTATGTGTAGACTTGAAGATTTCATAACATAAACGTGGACATGACATTGTGTCAATGGAGCACTTGCCAGATTTGTGGTGTTGTGAAACACTGTACGCGTGAATCCAAAAGGTGCGGGTCGTTTATATTTATAGGGCATATACAGTTATATATATATATATTTATATATATATATATTTATATATATTATTCTTTTATATTTATATGGTCCCAGAACGCAGTCATACTCACTACTATATTGAAAGTAAATACTGAATATACATGTGCGGTGCGTTACGATTTGTAGTATTTGAAAACAGACATATTAAACATATATACTATATTCATAGAAGTATTATTTCCTGGAAAAAAAATACATGTTTGTTTTTAGCAGTTGAAATCTACTATATTCTGCGAATATTGCTATTTTGAAAATTTGAATACGTCTGTTTTCATCAAATAGCATGTTTTGTTTGTTTTAATATATATATTTTTTAATTTATGATTTAAAAAAAAAATGGATGATCGGAATATGTCTTACACACTGTTGAATCCTGTAATTTAACAACAAGTGGTTTGGTTCACAGGCGACAGTATCGGTGAACAAAACCACTTGTTTTACTGGATTCAACATTGTGCAAGAAAATATTCATATATTATACCATTAATATTATAACATGTGTGTTGTAACATATGCTTATCCTTGGATAGTGGATGTCTGCAGGGAACTTGACCTTTTACCTAAAAATCAAACGATCATCCTCTTTCCACTGTCCAACAATGAAGTTTCATGAAATTTGCTTTAGGTAAGAGGAAAAACTGTGTGGGCAATACTTTTCATTTTCAGGTCATGGTAACGGACCTTTCAACTACTGACTTCAAAATAAACAGGGATTATCATTTCACCAAAGGCATTCAAAGTATGAAGTTTTATGAAATTAGCTTCAGAGAAAGTAATAAAGAGTTTGTACAAAGTTTCGTCAAAATCCAACAAGTAGCGCAGACAAGATTTGTGACAGACGAACGGAAAGGCCAAATCTAATCTGTCTCACCTACCACTTTGTGGTGGAAGACATAATTATAAAGACAATATTTTAGTTCATATGTATACTTTATTAAGCAAATAATTGAGCGAACATAAACTTCAGCATTGACTCAGGCCAGTGGTGTACATGGAGTCTTCTTCCACATGACGTGCAGACTGAAAGAAAAGAAAGACAGAATAAAAAGTTAATATAAGTCGAGCAGAGTATTCAATTTGAATCAGGTGTTGCGAGAGGGATCTAGGGCATGTTGAGGGGAATGGGACAGTTTAAAATTTAATAAGTCGAGCAGAGTATTCAATTTGAATCAGGTGTTGCGAGAGGGATCTAGGGCATGTTGAGGGGAATGGGACAGTTTAAAATTTAATTATTGTTTAACGAGGCAATCAACACGTTGTTTAGGTTATTTCGAACCGCCCGAAAGAGTAGGAGGAAACATACATAGGCATCCAGGAACCCTGCCCTACGCTTACTACCGATTAGATACCTATGGTTCTTTAACGTGTTTGGAGGGAGGACAGACTCCGATACACAGGACCACCCGATTTACGTTCCCATCAGACGAACGAGGCCAGCAGGACACATCGAAGTAACCCAGTGGCGCCAGTAAGAATTGAATCCGTGTTCACTGGATTCAAAGCCGATATGCTATAAACGTCCCTTGACCAAAACTGAGTAAATGGCACATCAAGTAAAGGGTCAATACATATTATATTGTGTATAATACGAGTATATGATTGAACTGACATGATTATAGAACCATTTTAATGTATGTTTCACCCAACAGTACAGCAAGAATCTATTATAAGGAAAGTTAAATCTGACAGAGGGTGCAATGTTCTATAAGCCATTTTTACTAGAAGGGGAATAAAATACAAGTCTAGCCAAAAATCTAAAATTGTTAAATTTTACACGTTTTGTTCATAGGATATTTTACTTTAATGACTTAGTAAGGTCATTTTACATGGGGAGAAAACATTACTATACAACTATTTATTTTCTCTCTCAAAACCTGGTGATGCCGCTAGTTTTAGAAATAAAACATGATTAAATAGGGCAGTTGAGAAGACACTTTTGTAGATGTGTGGTCTGTTCTGATGTGAAAATGTGTAAAACAGACACAAGATTGGAAATTTGCTCTGAGTCCCTTTAATAAATTGAGGACCCATCACATAGACCAATTAGATGATGTTAAAGGGACAAACGGCAATCTTGAAGTATTAATCAAGCTTTAACATTAGCATCTCCATTTGTTAACCTGGTAACATGTTAAATTTAAACCTGATTGCATTAAAAGTTAAATAAATTATTATAGGTGCACTATTATCAACAGTAAGTAATGTGTAAAACAATTTCTTCTGAACTATTCTAATAAATAATATTAATGATGCACAAATGCAAACTATGCAGAAAAAATAACCGAACTCCAGAAGTTTTAAACAAATAAAGACTGCCTAGTGTCCCTTTAACACAACTTGTTTTCGCATGTATCCAGTACATGTAGTTTACACGAGCTCATATGACAATCACGCTGCACTATCACTGATTTTTTTTTTACTCTAACTTTGAACAGCACCAGCATTTAAAGAACTACACAAGTGCAAACAATTTTTAAAAAGGCTCTTACCTCCATATGATCCAATGGCATTTAATACGGCTTGACATTCTGAAGTCGTCAGTATCAGTCGTCAGTATCAATTCACTCAGAGCTGCCCAAGGGCACGATTCACATTTGAGACCTCTCTGAAAACAACATCAATCCAATGTCAATGATCAAACAGACATAGTTTATCCTTTGTTATGCATAATGTAACATATTTAAAAAAGAAAAGATAAAATAACTAAATTGAATAAAGCATAAATACTACTTGTGCTCAATAACACGGTTAATGTAATAAAAACATCTCTCATCATTCATTCTACATGTAAAATATAATGTAGCCCAACTGGAGATCCATTAAAAACATTGTTCCACTTTCACAGCATATTTCCAGCCCATGGAATAGTCATTTCTTTTGAGACACACTGGAGGCAAGCGTAGTAGCTACACCGCCTTAAAGGCTTTTAAGTGAAATGTACTTTCTCGAAATTGCGTTGATTTTTTCGCAACAGAATGTAAATAAATGTAAATTCAAAATCACTTCCTTGCCTCAAAACTTCTGTACATAAATATGAATCTGACCGATTTCAGTCAAATGTCTATGGCAGATTACATTGTTTCAATGGTAGTTGTATCGGGTTATGTATTCACGAATGTGCATTTCTACTAACAAAAAAAAAGGAGTGTGTACTATTTATTAACAAACACATTTTAATGACAAAACAAATACCTTGATCATGGACCTCCAGCAGCAGACAATACTCCCAAATCCAACTTGCAACAACATGTCAATTTCACGTGTCAAGTTATGTCACGGTGACCTGTCAGTCACCAACACTAACAACACTAACATAATGGAACGTTATTTCGTCCGGTAAGGTATTAGTTTTTACATAATCTACGGTATAAAACACTGTACGCGTGTTGTAAGACTCCATAGGTATCCGTAGTGCTCGCCGACGTAGCGCGCCCAATTTCGGGTGTAAAAAAATGGCGTCTGTTTTAATTGAAAATTCATAAAATAGTCCGTAAAATACAAAGAAATAGTCCATGTTCGCGGAGTTAAAATGCGAACAGAACTGATATGTTATAGGTACGTGGCGTTCCTACTGGTTATCGATAAGAACGCAAGGTCTCTGATTCAAGTCACTCACGCTCCTATGAATAACAGCACATCAACACATTATATGTTATTTAGAGCCATTACATGCATTGCATAAGTATGACATAGGCCGTACTATATCGTGATTCATGTAGTTCTAAAGCGGACAAGAGATGACAAATTGAAGTTATCGTCCAGTATTGAATAGCAAGTAAGAACGCAAGGTCTCTGGTTCAAGTCACGTTCCAGGGAACTATTTTTGATGAAATATACTGCGATAAAATAAAATGTGTTTAATAGCACATAAACACATTATAGGGTTATGTAGAGTCATTACAAGTATTTATCAACGTTCGAAGCTAGATACGAAAGCAATAGTTTATGCATTCATTTATGGCTTATATATTGACTCGTTTGATTGGTGCATCAAACTAAAACTATTCATCCATGTTACATTCATGAGTAGAGTGTCGAAATTTGTTTAATGGGAACGGGAGTATACACATCTTTTAAATAAAGACGTTGAAAGTGCAAGTCATACGCTAAGCCAAACGTTTATTTAAAGTGACATTGGCATGCCTGGTAAAATGTTAATAGCTATAACATCCTATATGTATCTGTCTCATCGTGTGTTAGATATAAGAATCATTATACAAATTGGTTTGATGTGAAATCAGGATTACGACAAGTGTGTTTCTTGTCTCCCTTGTTTTTAATATAGTTATCAATGACTTAGCTCTTCGTATTAAATCTTTAAGTAATGACATTGCTATCGTTAATGAAATGATCATTATATTACAGTATGCTGCTGATAGTGTTTTACTTATAGCAAATCAGAATTATCTTCAAGTCATGCTGAATGAATAAGATGGTTGATGCACTGTAAATAATACGTCAGTCAAAACCACTGAAAGAAATACTGTTTATTTTATCTAGGCCAGGATTTGTTTTTACTTATAGAACTGATAAAAATAATGATATCATTGATAAATATGCATATCTTGGAATCATTTAAACTGCCCACCTTGACTACAGTGTTACAGCGAAAGTAGTGCCTCAGAGCACGAGTCTTACTTTGGGCTCAAATGCAAAATATAGTATAGGTTGTATGCCATATGACTTATTCTAAAGGGTGGGATGCATTAGTTTATTTCGTTATTTCTTCTTACTCCTGATATATGGGGGTGAACATCATATTCGTTCATCAATGTCGTATGAAATAAAAAAATGCTTTTTTAATTGTGCAAGGGATAATGTACTACAACGGCTGCATGAGTCGGAAACCAACTTTTATTAGATTGTATTTGCAATATCTGGTTTCGCAATATCAATACGAATAACGCTAGACTGAATACACCTATATTTATTTGCTCTTGTAGTAAGACAAATACATCTTGTAACATCTGGTTTTATTATGTTAAATATGATTTTGAAAGCACTGATCCAAATTATGCTGATATTAATTTATAACCACTTAAAGGATTTTTTTTTATCAAATCTGGTGTTGACATTTTGATGAACAAAAAAACTGAAGAATGGAAACTTTTTTTATTTTTTTTTTATTTTTTATTTTTTTAATTTCAATCACCAAATTAATGGTGAAAGAATGGAAACTTAGCATACACAAATAATTTTCACATAATCTCATATTTTATATGTAACAGTAAATGTATTCGGCCATGGCTGAGCTACCTTAACTTTTATTTTTAAATTGTAAAGAAACCATCACAATGATTCGAAAGGGTACTTATATAGTTCTCATAAATCGTATAACCGAACATTTGCTAATTTCATAAGACATTGTTCTTTCGAGCTACATACCTCTGCCCCGCGCGGATTCTTTCCCCGGCGGAGGCATGTCTGATGGGAAACTTCCCAGTTGAAGTTGCCATTCCAATATATCCTAATATGATGTATTAACAGGACGTAAAATCGCATTTCATGTCATTACTACGAACTAAAGTTAGATGTTATTTGTGAAGACATGACCACAAAGACAATTAGACAAAGCCTTCATTGTTAAACAGTTGCATCTGATTTAAGACTCATCAACCACATCTGAAGCGGTTTATTATATTGTTTTCATTTTTTACCACAGACGTATAAGCCTTTGATTTTAGATCGAATGAAAACGATCAGAAAACTATAATTCGATTATAGTCGTGTGTGTTATATTGTGTGCATGTTGTATCTACTCACGCAGATATTACAACTGTCCACAAGGAAAATAAAATATTAGTTTAACAATGCTTTTTGAACTTGGTGTTTTGTACTTTAATTTCCCTATACTTGGAGTATATTTTTGTGTATATTTCTCCCGTAATGCATGTTTCAACAACTCATCGAAACTCGATCTCACCACCGCCTTGGCATAAAGACTTCAATCTTGTTTATACCTTTCAAGTAATACCAGTTAACTGTTACTTGTTAGTTTTATACTGCTTGCATTTAGCGTACGTTAATAGAAATTACGTTGATGTAAAGATATAGGGACGTTTGTTATAACAACATCAAACTCTTTACAAGTGTATACATTGGCATGTATATAACCATATGTGTTTGTTACATTTTTCTTCATTTGGTGACTTTAGTGAAGAACAAGTAGTAGTAGTAGTAGTAGTAATAGTAATAGTAGTAGTGGTAGCGGTAGTGGTAGTATTGTAATGGAATCAAAGCATTGTGTTTAATTTGAATGCAAGTATTTATTAAAAAGGATATTCATAAAATAACATGTCTTAAACTATTTTTACCACAATGTTTTCCACGACTTCCACATTCAACAAATCTAGTTATTGCATGATGTTTGTACACACGGTTATTGTATCAAACATTATTGTTAAAAGTATTTTAAAATATTAATAAATATTAACATAAACTTTTGTGGTTCTCGTACTTTTTTATGAGTGTCTTTTCATTTGTAGAAATGCCATGTAGTTATCCCTTTAAGTGAATTCCACATTTTCAAAATGAAACATAATTTTGACAAAACTCCGCTTTGATTAATGGTTCTTGCGCTTTTCACTTCGTATTTTCGTCCAGTTTGTTTGTTGCAAGTATCATGCACGTGAGTAACGGTATACAGTGCCGGTTTTACTCAGGAAACATGGGTTGTTCATCCCCATTCTAAACATTCGACCGTCTTAATTAGCTTAAAATGTGCTGCAAATGACGTAACATACCATTCAACCAGCAACAAACGTATATAGAGTGGGTTTTAAGTAACAGTCCGGACAATGAAGAAAAATCAGTTAACATAAAAATAATTTATTAAAAAATTTAATAAGAGTTAGAGTAATTGTACTCTGAAAATGGTTCATTTCTAAGTGTGATTTTATCAGTGAGTTTAAGTACTTAGAGGCCGTGCAATGACCAGCAAAGATATAAAAGTACTGAGAATGCAAGGTTTGATAGGAAACTTAAAGACTGTATGAATATTTGCACGATTGCTGGACATTTAAAATTTCCATAAATTTGACATAGTTTTAGCCAAATTGAGGATCTTGGCGACCTACACATTTTTTAGAGGGTCGATCCATTCCAAATATATAATATTGTGATAAATTGTCATTAAATTGTTTCAAATCTAGACTATTGTTTGGGGCGCATGTTTCCGCTTGTTTCAGCGATGTCCAACAATACATTTGACAAAGTATCAAAGACATAAAGTAATGTGAGGCAATCACATAACGTTAACTGAGGTAACGTTACCCAACCAAGGTTAAGTTTAGGGAAAATAACGCAAAACATGACCTTGGTATTTTTTGTCATTCTGCGATGTTCACCAATGCCAACAATACATATGACCAAGTATCAAAGATATAAAGTGAGGCAATCACATAAAGTGAATTGAAGTTAAGTTACCTAACCAAGGTTAAGTTACCTAACCAAGTTTAAGTTTGGGGAAAATAAGCAAACTGTAACCTTGACCTTGGTATTTTTTGTCATTCAGTGATGTCCACCAATGCCAACAATACATATGACCAAGTATCAAACAAAGAAAATGAGGCAATCACATACAGTTAACCGAGGTTAACTTAACCTAACCAATGATATATTGAGAAAATAATGCAAAATATGACCTTCACCTTTGTAATTTTGACATTAGGTGATGTCCCTCGGCCCAAAAAACATCTGACAAAGTTTCAGAAAAATTCGAGCAGCGGTTGTTGAGATATAGTTGTTTTAAAATGTGGCCGCAGCCGCCGGAAAAGTTCTTTAAATAGGCATTACATAATAACTAGCGCGCAACACAATAACAAGTACAAGTCGAGATATGGTTGGTTTGTGGCGAAGTATTAGTTTCATATTGATAACATACAGTATTACACCAGGCAATATTAATTTACACGTGCGACAATATGGACTATATATTTATTAATACGTCTTGAGTTACGTTCGAATTTGTTGTTATTTTGCCTCATAATAAATGGTAGTTAGTATACTATTTTTCCCAAGTAGCGTTATAGTTCAGTGGATAGAGCACCCGATTTGAAATCAGAAGGTCTTGTGTTCGAGATAAAAATGTCATATATTGCGCTTGAATTTACATACATAAACATATTTATATACAGAGTTTTTAGATGTTCGTCCAACTGAAACTATTTCACCCGTGACTCATTCATGACGGTAGCGTGTCTAAATATGTTAATGATCTTTTGTTTAAATTGAAACGGGATTATTTAAATCTTTTAAAAAAATTACTTTGAAAGTGGATGTCATACGCTAGGTCGAAATGTAACCAGGTATAATGAGTGTGATAATAATTCTAACTCAAACATATCCATACTAGAACTGGAAATTCCAAACTTCAAAGGACATTTGGGGTGGTTATGATACCAGTTGATGTTTTAAGGATCTCACCGCTGCGCGTTCAAATACCCACTTGTAAGTGAGGCAGTGTCAATTTTTACGGACGGCGGGAGGTGTACAGTACTGGTTCTACCCAGGAAAGGTGGGTGTTCTGCCTCCACCACAAAAAAATCGACCATCATATATAACCTTATATGTGTTGAAAATGACGTAAAACATCATACAAACAAACAAACAAAAAGCATCCTCGTTTTATTATTTGTTTTCATACAGGTTGTATACCGCCATTATGGTGTCAAAGTATTATCAATCCTATTACGAAGTCGAGCACCATTGAGCCAATGGACCCTTTTTCATACAGAAGCATTACACTAGATTGTTCAATACATTACTCAACTTTTATAATCGGTCACCCAGTTTTTGTTGAAAATAACACGAATACTAAAACTGGAAATCACCGAAACACATACCAATATTTTATTAAGTTTATCAACAAGGCTTAAGTCCAATCGAGACAGATTGTCTTATAAATCGCTAGCGATATTTGTTCAACGACGCCAGTTAAAATTTCAAATGAAAATGTGAATTATTAAAAAATATATACTTCTTTGAAAAGTGACCGATTATAAAAGTTGAGTAATGTTTATAAGTAGATACAAAATTCGAACAGGAAATGCAGCATTCAATGACCACAGACAAGCACAATCTAGAAAAATATGATAGACGTGCAATATGTATAATGAGCATAGCGATACATTAGTTAACCTGCAGACTCTGTTGAATTTATAGTGACTTTGACCTGAAGGATTTATTTTATTTTCCGGTCATCAAATGGTAAAGGTACATGCCCAAACCTGTATTTAAGTAATATTATTACCTGATCTCCTATATAAATGCTATATCGTCATTTCTTGCTAATTCACTAAGGAAAAGACTGTTCCCGGTGAAAACGAACTGTTACCGGGCTTTAGTTTCGACTGTTTCCCTCAGGTGCTGGAATTTCGTTTGCGTGACGTCATGTTGCTTTTTTCACCATAGGTTCCCATTATAAAACAAATTTTCATTTTCACTGTGTCGTACAGTAACATTAATCAGGTAATAAAACAGTTATCACATGTGTTTGGGGAACAGTCAAAACTGTTTTCCCTTGGTGTCGGGGGATGTCAGTGTGAACTGTTTCCCTCGGCCTATCGGCCTCGGGAAACAGTTCACACTGCCATCCCCTCCACCTCGGGAAAACAGTTTTGACTGTTCCCCAAACACACATGTGATAACTGTATACTGGTCTAACTGAATGTTAATGTAATTTATATGCGACGAGTATTTATAAATAGTTTAAGTTAATTATACTACTCAAAATTTGCTAAGGATCACTTTTATTCTTCCATATCATTTTATTAGAAATTAATTCACAATAACGATATTAATTTCATTGATACTTCAACAATTCCACAATTTGAATCAAGTCATGAGATCACATTACCATACACTGCCCTAAATCATTTCATGTAAAATAGAAATACAATCATGTCATGCTATTTATTTCAGGAAGAAATTTAGACAGCACAAAAGTGATCCTTAGCACATTTTGAGTAGTATAATTAACTTAAGCTCTGGCCTGATGTGATAAATAAATTTTAACTTTAGTTTTTATTTGCGCTTATAAAGTAAGTTGTCCCCATGTATTTACTAACAAAAGTCAAAGCTTATTCTGACAATGTAATGACTGTTCAAAGTTTGGCAATTTTACATATCTTTTGTAATTTTGGAATAGACCTACGCATATCATTTTATGATATATTGTGCGAAATAATTATTTGACATATTTAAACCGGATGATGGGTGCTCGAATTGTATATGATTTATTACAACTGTGTGTGTGTGTGTGTGTGTGTGCGTGCGTGCGTGCGTGTGTGTTTGCGTGCGTGCGTGCGTGCTTGCGTGTATTTGTTCTTAAACTGTAAAAATAATACAATAACACATTTTAAATGCATGAGTTAAACAATGAAAAATATTAAAATAATAAAGTTTAAAATCATGAGTTAAACAATGAAACTATAATACAATAATGAGTGCGTGCGTGCGTGCGTGTGCGTGCGTGCGTGCATGCGTGTATTTGTTTTTAAACTGTAAAAATAATACAATTATACATTTTAAATGCATGAGTTAAACAATGAAAAATATTAAAATAATAAACTCTAAAATCATGAGTTAAACAATGAAACTATTATACAATAACAAACTTTAAATTCATGGGTTAGTACAATTTAAAGTATAGAGTATGTTTACTTTTAATTAAGTCAGTGCAGTTCATTAAACGTTTGAAAAACACAACTTATCCTAATCAGTATAGATAAACATACATGTGTTCATATATACCCAAACATGACAGATAAAATAAAGTTAAACACTATCCAACGTCATAACAAACAAACGTCAGTTCATGTATACACAAACATACAAACATAACATACAAAATATAGTTAAACGCTATCCAACGTCATAACAAACAAACGTCAGTTCATGTATACACAAACATACAAACACAACAGACAAAATATAGTTAAAAACTATCAAAAATCATAACAGACAAACGTCTGTTTCTATATACACAAACAAGACAGACGAAAATAAAGGTAACAAAGTGAATAAAGGTAACAAAGTGATTATAAATGTACATGTATACAACTGTTTAAACTTAGATAAGCATAAAAAACTAAATAACTAATAGAGCAAACTCGAAGTCCATTTTTAATATTTGACTGCAATTCGTATGTGTTAACCCTTTCGCCGCAAAATTTGAAATATCGTCTGCTAAAATTTAAAATTCAAACTTCCAGTGATATTTTGTATATAAAGTGTTATGGAAAATATTCTTACCCTAATCACTGAGTATGCACATTATGGACAGGTTGATCTGGATTACATTGGTCGCAAAAATCAATGCAGCGAAAGGGTTAATACGTGTAAACAATAATCTCATTGTGTATATTTATCGTCCGAGTGGTATGTAGAAGTGCTATTCACTCTAATGCCCCTGCATACTTTTGTAATGTTGCGTCGTCTGAAATACAGCACAAAGGAGTTTGAGTTTAGTATCCACTCAACATGTCTCAATATCAATATCACAGTCAAAAAAGTATGAAAGTGGAAATTTGGAAATTGCCGAACAAAATGAATGTAACAAATATTGCAGAATCGGTTTGAATAAGATTCACGAACGGTAGTGAAACATTCTTGCTACCGATTACGCCCTCTAGTCCTGGGTTGAGCAGAAATCAATATTGTCAATAGTACAAATATTTGAGCCATCCCACATGACGGTGAACATGGAAGTTGCATAGCATTCAACGGGCAGCGTCTTAAGGTTCAAGTTTCTAACAAAATGTTTTTCCCTATATCGGAAAACAATGGGTGAAAAAAACTAAATGACATTTGGTTGGGAGCAGAGGCTATGGGGAGTGTTTATTACAAGAATCAGACGAAAGACTATCAAAACAAAGCAGAACTGAAGTTTTAGGATAATACATAAACACAATATTATCTGATGAAGATAATATGAAGGGGTCGAATTGAATATTGTCTGATGATGATAAAATGAAGTGGTCGAATTGCCTCCGATTAACTTTCGAATTAGTATGGGCACCTTATAGACGGTCAAAATTTGCTACACGTTTACAATTTAAAAATTCAAAATTATTTTCATATATATGTTGTTCGGCCTATATTGCTGATATGAGCACGCAAATAACAATATAAAGACAAACAAACAACATCCACACACGTAAGAGCAATCATAATATGTTTAATAGTTTTATAAAATACGAACCGTCATGTGCTACATGTTGCTGCTCAGTTGTATTTTCATCTTCATAGTAACTGGTACTTTGTTCAGGCGTCGCATAAGTCAGCTGGTGTTCTCCTAGTAAACGTAAACATAGATATAAAAATCGAACAAAAAGCAGCATTTAAGGACGATAGTCAACCACAAACACACAGAAACACCGAAGAAATTTAAAGATGAATAAAAGGCCAAAAAAAAAGACATCACAAACACAAAAGGATTGACAATAGAGCTACCGCCTTGGAATGGTCAGTGGCCAAAAAGGCCGCTGGGGGTTTATACCAGGTTCTAGGGTGCACCAAACCTCACACTTACCCTACTGTCAATCCAATAAAATGGGACAGTGTAAAGTCTCAGATAAAAATAGAATCATCAATTGTAAATTAAACATAGAGGTGTATTAGTCGCTAATGCATATATGTACTGTCCTATTATTATTATTATTCTCACTTATTTTATTAAAATACTCAATGCTGATTGGTTTTTGAGGAGGTGTTACACATGCACATTGTTGAAAACAGAATGAAGCTGCATATATTCTTCGTTTGACGTTGAGAAATTGGCATTTACGATAATTTGTTTGTATTATGTTCAATCTATCTTAAAATTGTTGATTATATTCATAAAAAATCCCCGTCAGATAAGAAATATAATATCTCTATTGATTTTATATTGTTTGGATCGGGTCTTTAGGACTTGAAAACATCGAAACTGTAGACCTGCAGCACTTTGTATCAATGATATTCAAATCCCCTCTACCAGGTATTAATCAAGCACAATATTTAAAATATACTATTTAACACAAATCAGCCTGTGATTATCCGGCTCCTTAGAATGCTTCTGAAAGTCCTTATAACACGCCTGTTAAATGACACTTGAGTGTAAATTATGGTGCAAATATTTAAAGAGATAAGTACATCCAGATCGCAAAGCACTATTTAACACTGTCAAGAAAACAAGCTCTTGTTTTAACAAAGGTTCGTTGCAGTTGAACACTAATATCAAAATGTACATGCCTGTTTCTACAACAGCTTCGACATAGTTATGTTGGGGTGTCAAATCAGTGCCTTCTGCGCCGCCATCGTTGTCGTGGTGTTCAACTATAGCTATTGTAAAGTCATCAGCTATCTCGCTCATACGTTCATCATCCGAACTTGACGTGTCGATTTCCATTATTTCTACATCGTCAGTAATTCCTTAATTGTCACAAAGAAAAATAAGCATTAACATCTGCTTATATATACAAGCCCTCACCAGGCGTGAATCAAGAAGAGGACCTGGTATCACCTTTATCACCTATACAATATCAAGCATATGAAGTTATTTTTCCTCAAAACTGGCTCAAAGAAGAAATTGGCTGATTAAAGGTTTTCAATGTTAGCCCTCTAACCTGATACTCTACACCACATGTACATGCATTCCGAATTTAATTACTTATAATTATATACAATATGCAAATATAAGTTTGAATTGAAATTTGCTTAACGGCTCATCGGTACATTATATGTTATTTAGAACCGACCCAGAAAGAGAGGAAAGTACCATATTTAGTCAGAACCCTGCTTATTCTTGCTATTAAAACATACCGATGAAACGCAGTGGCACTGGTGTATGTATTAGTTAACCGCAGTCTTTTGGTAGTGTTTCACTATTGGCAATATAGTGTTTAATAATAATGTGATGATAAATGGTAATTCTATTTACAAACTATTATTATAAATGACATGACTGTATATAAATTGCATTAGACAACGTGAAAGTATGCATCAACATATTTTTTGGCATGTTGTTCTTTTCTGTGTGTGACGATAATCCTAATTTGGTAGGTACATGTACACGTAAATATTAGTATAATTTGAAAACTCAGTTTCCATCATTTGCATACTACTAGGCATTTTTATTTAAAAAAGAAACAAAACAATAAAACAATACAAGAAGTTTCAGTTACTTACTCGTCCACGTCCCTCGTAAATACCATGGAAGCTTGCATTTACCTAAATTTAAAATAATTAGCATATAAGTTTGCATTTAAAATTAACATGGTCACGTTTAAACAAGGCCATCACCTCGGGCTGCCTGCACATTCACAAAGAGCGTTGGGTGGTAGGAGGAGGGGTGTAAGGGGATAGGTTATAGAGAACATATCTTCAAATAATATTAATATTAAGTTTAAACAAAATGTATACCAACATTTGAATCAAACTGTATTTACTAAATTATGTTGCATATAAGGTCAATGTCAGTGGTAGGATAGGGCTTGAACAGTATTTACCAAGATGAATAGTATTTATCAAAGCAATGACTCTTCGAAAACGTATTTACCCAAATTTTAATCACTAAAAACAAGCTTTATTAATATGTCTTTATAGTTAACGTCAAGTCAGCGGTAGAAGCAGATAAAAAAGTCAAACAGGAAATGTAGCATTTCAAGACCACAGTCAATCAAAAACACGCATAGAAAGAAACACTAATTTTGAAGATGACTAAAAGGCAAGATACGACATTACAAACATAAAAGGGTTGATAATAGGGTTACTGCCTTGGAACGGTCAGTGGCAATAAGGGCCGCTGGGGATTAAAACCAGATGCTAGGGTGCACCAAACCTCACTCTTACTCTATTGTCATCCCAATAAAACGATGAAGTAGCGTTTAGTCAGGGGATTAGTAACCCAGTTAGTTTCAAGCATATTGTTTACAAAAATCCAGCAACAATATACCATTGTTATTTAAATAGACGTACCGCACATGGGGCTTACCAGTCACATGATGTAGGTACAAACAAATTATACTGCTACAAAATTCGTTACGTGCATTTTAGACAATGAAATTAAGTGTTCCACATCGTTTGTTTTCAATAGAAAATTTAACCTACCATGTTTGTACCTACATGTAAACCCCTTCAGACCAATTCTGGTTAAGGACCATTACCTTTATCCTGCGAGTTACCCATAAAATCAACGTCTGGATCATGGTCGTCTGATAATTCGTACTCGAATACATGATCATCTGGTAACAGAGATAAATGCGAAAAAATATCATCAATAACATAATTAGCCTGTGTATTGGTTCTAGCGTTAAAATCACCAAAAATACAAGTATGTGGTCGAGAGATTTCAATAGATGCGATGTAACATAAACAAAATATAAATAACATTTTGATTTCTACCAAGGATTTCTAGGGTATACATGTAACATAACAAAGCATTACATAACAATCGTTATCTAGCCCTAACTTTTAGGAACATAAGTTAATACATACAATGTCATCCTCACTGAATAACACAAATGTTTTTCAGATACGCAATCAGTTATTATATAAACTATAACATCACCAGGGTTACAATTGGTTTATTTTGCGGTCTACAAGTATTACAAACTGATCAAAGCCACTGGCATCGGGATCTGATAAATCATCCTTACATGTTTCTGTAAATAAGACGGAATAAGTATTATATATCCCTCGATATTTAATAGGCGTAAATCTGACCTAAATCTCTAGGACGTCATATATTGTATTGTAAACCACTCAAGACGATGTCCGATATAATACACCTATATGTTTGTATATAAACCGTGTAAGTAATGAAATGGTTGTCTGAAAGCATTTCTTCATCAAACTTTTGATATATACTCATCATGACAACATCGACAGGAACATACTAAAATATTAAGGTCAAGGTCACACTGCAGGTCATTATAAGTGTTAAATACTGTTATTTTTTCACGAAAATTTAGTCAGACCAGTTTGTCAAGGTCATTTATCTGGGTCCAAAACAACATTGTTATACTGAAAAAGCTCTGACAGGCGACACACGTGTTCCGCGGAACACCCGTCTGGTTCATTATTACATAATTCAAATAATACAGTGCTGCACACATGACCAGGAAATGACACAGGCGCACAAAAAAGACTCTCCTGCACACTTATACAGCTGCAATTGTTCGAATATTTTAAAGCTAAAGTCCCTATACTTAAATAGCATGCCTATTTTAGGCGATTTCAAATACACTATCGCATGGTGTATTCGGATATTTAACCAATCAAAATTAACGCACAGGCCATCATTTATTTTATAGATTATTTTATAGACATCGAGTCGAGCATATCGTGCCTGCACGTTGGTAGCGCTATACTTTCCAGAACAAAGGGTATGCCTTTTTAGGGACTCCAACACACGACTTGCTAATTTACACTCAGGCGTCACTGTTTGATTATATGGTTAAATCGATTAACATTGTTAAATCGATTTAAGCTAACCGGTGGGCCATATTGCCCACTGACCGTTCCATGTCGGTAACCCTGTCTTCACCACTCTTTCTGTTATGTATTGTCTCTTTTATTGCATAGTTAATTTTGCTCTTTGTTTTGATACAGTGCGGATCTACGGTGTCATTGCGTTTGGGTGCCGTGATTTCTATAGGACATTTTTCTCTTTTGTTTTATTATTTAGTAACATTTATTTCGATGACAAATAACATATGTGATCGTACCTTTAAATGTACCAATGTATAGTCCATCATGTCGTACATGTAAACAAACCTTATTGTGGTGGAAACAAACTGTATCAAATTAAAACGATTCCGTCGCAAAACGACTTTAATATGATATGTTTGAGTCCGCGTGTGCACTAGTTATTGTTATTGAGTTATGTCTATTTAGTGTTATAATTGCCCCAGTGTGACACGAACTTTCGGTGTTGGCATTGAAGAACAAATAAAAGGACAAGGTCCCTTATGCAAAAGGTTTTGCAATATATATATTCCATCAAAGCTACACAGTCCCTATTTAACTCAGTCTGGTAATAACTCATGAATATGAATGAGTCATGTGTGAAGTAGTTTCAAATCGACGAACACCCCAAACGTCGGTATATAAGCAGAAATCGATGCGTAAAATTTCACATTTTTATTTAGCCTCCGTACAGGTAACCTCGATCAATATACTGCTTCAGAATATATGTGATAACACAAATAGTTACCCGGAACGGGATTTGAACCATAGCCTTGCACTTGTAAGTTTTGAAGGATGTACGCTGAACCACTACACCACGGCTATGTATTGGAATGTTGTATAATGTTTAATACTTTATAGGCATTACGTAATAACAAGCGCCCTCATACAAACTCATCAAGCGCTAAATAACAAGTCGAGATCTGGTTGGTTCGAGGTGATGTATTAATTTCATATTGATTCCATACAGTATTACACCCGTCAATGTTAATTTACACGTGCGACAAGATGGACTACATTTTTATTGATCCATCTTGAGTTGCGTTCAAATATGTTAAGTTATTTTGCCTCATAATAAATGGTAGTTAGTATACTATTTTCTCAAGTAGCTTTATTGTTCAGTGGATAGATCACCGGACTTGAAATCAGAAGTTCATGTGTTCGAGCCCCAAAAGAGGCTAAACATTTTTTCCTGTAAACATTACTGTTACCTGTGTATAGGTACGATGTGCGCTGGTCGATGTATATACAGTAAATGATTTCCTGCGCTATATTTGCTCGCTTAAATACCCGATTTCGACATGAGCTGGTGAACATGAAGTTACAAATAAAGACAGGCCTACAAAGAAGAAATCGATTGATATAGAGACACTATAGCTTTAAGATATATATTATGTAGATATTATATAGATTACATAACTGACTATATACCAGTTACAGTTAATGACATCACGTCGTTCATGTTCATTTCAAACTGATATGTGCTTTAAACATACATTTCTGTATCATTTTTGAACGGCACCTGATCCTCTTGATATACATTATTTATTTATAGGTAACGATTTCTTTTATTTTCTCAAAATTGTACTTGATCAGACTGTTGGTGCTGAGATGCTAAGGCCACTATTAGAAAACTAAACAACATACCAAACTCAGCCATTTCTATGTTATCGCCTGGTATATTTGCGTTCTCCTGAGACGATACACTCTTTGGTCGTTTGCTGTAAAATATGAATACCTATATAGGAAACATTACTGAATTTGTTAATTTCACAATATGCATTAGCAACTAGATTTTACAAACATATGTATGTATTGTATCACATTAACTTGTAAGCTCATGCTAAAACTAACATAGTGAATCTGTTTAAATGGGAATCAGCTGCAAATACGCCTACTATCATTCTCTTGCCAATGGGGATTTTGTCTCTTAAACAATTATTTGCAATAACAAAACTATAATAAATGCAAATCAAAAAAGGTTATATGGCCAGTTATTTGAGTTGCTTGTGACAAAACATATTATCTGTAATTGATAAACAAATGTACATTAGGCCACGAGTGAAAAGAACATAACAATATATCTACATACTTTTTACAATGATGACATATTTGTATGCACACTTGGTGAATGTATTGTATGGTAAACACAACTAGAACATGTTTTCTGAAAAACAAAAAACAGATTACTTATTAAGATGTGTGCTTGTAGTTAATTTTAGTATGTACAGCACAGGTAGTTATGAAGTCTAGATGTTACACAAGACTTTGTTGTTGCTTAAAGTAGAATATGCCTTAGCCGGTGCTAGGAGGCGTGATAGGTGTTGCACTTTACATTATCTCTCATATACAGACCCAATAAAATCGATATGCTACTTTAATCTCTTGTTTGTGTTTGTTGATCCCCTTTTAAATATATAACATGTTGGTCTGCTGTGAAATAACATGTTGATCTTTGCAAAAAGTTATTTGTTTATGCAGCTATCCGTAACGGCATGCTGCTTAATGTGTGAAATTGTTCTGGCTGATAAACCTCTTTTACTCAAAACCAGAACTCAACGATGATTTTACGGCATTTATAGAGTGTTTTTTGTAGTGTTTTTAATGAATTAAACATTTAATAAATGCGGCTTTTAGAGAGTATCCACTTAAAACCGCTCACTGCTACCTTTGTATGAACAAACATACCGTGTATATGCTACTGTCACTAGAATAGCAACAACAATTATTGCTAGTGCTCCTCCAACACAAGCGTGTGTATAGTCATAGCCACTATCTATATCATCGTGGGGCTCTGAAATTATTCGAGTATTAGTATAGCAGAAACAATACAACATTTACATTGATTGTAGCATATTCTTTATCAATTTTGATATTCGCAACTGAGTTGTACGATTTGTGGTCAAATCATTTCGCAATGATGCGAGGTTT